>CAKAJE020001216.1:0-140762 GCA_916610135.2 Macropis europaea | reverse complement strand
TTTGTTCAACTTACGCCGCACCTGCTTGAGATAGCTTACTGGGCTAGGCGGCATCTTAAAGCGCGTGGAAGGGCGAGTAAAATGCACTATTAAACTTCTAGGGTAGTGCAAACAGAGACCCGATTAGATCATTTTATATTACGGATAATATAAGAATTCAGGGAAATTCTATCACATTTGTTCAACTTACGCCGCACCTGCTTGAGATAGCGTACTGGGCTAGGCGGCATCTTAAAGCGCGTGGAAGGGCGAGTAAAATGCACTATTAAACTTCTAGGCTAGGGCGAACAGAGACCCGATTAGATCATTGTATATTATGGTTAATTTAAGAATTCAACGAAATTCTATCACATTTGTTCAATTTACGTCGCTCCTATTTCAGATACCGTACTGGGCTAGGCGGCATCTTAAAGCGCGTGGAATGGCGAGTAAAATGCACTATTAAACTTCTATGATAGGGCAATCAGGGACCCGATCAGATCATTTTATATTTTGGTTAATATAAGAATTCAAGGAAATTCTATCACATTTGTTCAATTTTCGTCGCTCCTATTTCAGATAGCGTATTGGGCTAAGCGGCATCTCAAAGAGCATGAAATGGCGAGAAAATTGCAGTATTAAACTTCTAGGATGAGGCAAACAGAGACCCGATTAGATCATTTTACATTAAGGTTAATATAAGAATCCAGGGAAATTCTATCACATTTGTTCAATTTACGTCGCTCCTATTCCAGATAGTGTATTGGGCTATGCGGCACCTTAAAGCACATGAAATGGCGAGTAAAATGCACTATTAAACTTCTATGATAGGGCAAACAGAGACCCGATTATATCATTTTATATTACGGTTAATATAAGAATTCAGCATAATTCTATCACATTTGTTCAACTTACGTCGCTCCTATTTCAGGTAGCGTACTGGGCTAGGGGGCATCTTAAAGCGCGTGGAATTGCGAATAAAATGCACTACTAAACTTCTATGATACGGCAATCAGAGACCCGATTAGATCATTTTATATTTTGTTTAATATAAGATTTCAGGGAAATTCTATCGCATTTGTTCAATTTACGTCGCTCCTATTTCAGATAGCGTATTGGGCTAAGCGGCATCTCAAAGCGCATGAAATGGAGAATAAAATGCACTATTAAACTTCTAGGCTAGGGAGAACAGAGACCCGATTAGATCATTTTACATTATGGTTCATAAAAGAATTCAGCGAAATTCTATCACATTTTTTCAACTTACGTCGCTCCTATTTCAGATAGCGTATTGGGCTAAGCGGCAGCCCAAGCGCATGAAATGGCGAGTAAAATGCAATATTAAGCTTCTAGGGTAGGGCAAACAGATACCCGATTAGATCAGTTTATATTATGGTTAATTTAAGAATTCAGCAAAATTCTATCACATTTGTTCAATTTACGTCGCTCCTATTTCAGATAGCGTATTGGGCTAAGCGGCATCTCAAAGCGCATGAAATGGCGAGTAAAATGCACTATTAAACTTCTAGGGTAGGGCAAGCAGAGACCCGATTACATCATCTAATATTATGGTTAATTTAAGAATTCAGCAAAATTCTATCACATTTGTTCAATTTACGTCGCTCCTATTTCAGATAGCGAATTGGGCCAAGCGGCATCTCAAAGCGCATGGAATGGCGAATAAAATGCACTATTAAACTTCTAGTGTAGGGCAAACAGAGACCCGATTAGAACATTTTATATTACGGTTAATATAAGAATTCGGCGTAATTCTATCACATTTGTTCAATTTACGTCGCTGCTATTCCAGATAGCTTATTGTGCTTAGCGGCATCTCAAAGCGCATGAAGTGACGAGTGAAATGCACTATTAAACTTCTAGGATAAGGCAAACAGAGACCCGATTAGGTCATTTTATATTTTGGTTAATATAAGAATTCAGCGAAATTCTATCACATTTGTTCAATTTACGTCTCTCATATTTCAGATAGCGAACTGGGCTATGCGGCATCTTAAAGCGCGCGGAAGGGCGAGTAAAATGCACTATTAAACTTCTATGCTAGGGCAATCAGAGACCCGATTAGATCATTTTATATTTTGGTTAATATAAGAATTCAGTGAAATTCTATCACATTTGTTCAATTTACGTCGCTCCTATTTCAGATAGCGTATTGGGCTATGCGGCATCTCAAAGCGCATGAAATGGCGAGTAAAATGCACTGTTAAACTTCTAGGGTAGGGCAAACAGAGACCCGATTAGATCATTTTATATTACGGTTAATATGAGAATTCAGCGTAATTCTATCACATTTGTTCAACTTCCGCCGCTCCTGCTTGAGATAGCGTACTGGACTGGGCGGCAACGTAAAGCGCGTGGAATGGCGAGTAAAATGCAGTACTAAACTTCTATGATAGGGCAATCGGAGACACGATTAGATCATTTTATATTTTGTTTAATATAAGAATTCAGAGAAATCCTATCACATTTGTTCAATTTACGTCGCTGCTATTACAGATAGCTTATTGTGCTTAGCGGCATCTCAAAGCGCATGAAATGACGAGTGAAATGCACTATTAAACTTCTAGGATAAGGCAAACAGAGACCCGATTAGATCATTTTATATTTTGGTTAATATAAGAATTCAGCGAAATTCTATCACATTTGTTCAATTTACGTCGTTCCTATTTCAGATAGCGTGCTAGGCTAGGCGGCATCTTAAAGCGTGTGGAATGGCGAGTGAAATGCACTATCAAACTTCGATGATAGGGCAATCAGAGACTCGATTAGATCATTTTATATTTGGGTTAATATACGAATTCAGGGAAATTCTATCACATTTGTTCAATTTAGGTCGCTCCTATTTCAGATAGCGTATTGGGCAAAGCGGCACCTCAAAGCGTATGAAATGGCGAATAAAATGCACTATTAAAGTTCTAGGCTAGGGCGAACAGAGATCCGATTAGATCATTTTACATTATGGTTAATAAAAGAGTTCAGCGAAATTCTATCACATTTGTTCAACTTATATCGCTCCTATTTCAGATAGCGTATTAGGCTAAGCGGCATCTCAAAGCGCATGAAATGACGAGTAAAATGCACTATTAAAGTTCTAGGGTAGGGCAAACAGAGACCCGATTAGATCATTTTATATTATGGTTAATTTAAGAATTGAGCGAAATTCTATCACATTCGTTCAATTTACGTCGCTCCTATTTCAGATAGCGTATTGGGCAGAGCGGCATCTCAAAGCGCATGAAATGACGAGTAAAATGCACTATTAAACTTCTAGGGTAGGGCAAGCAGAGACTCGATTAGATCATTTTATATTATGGTTAATTTAGGAATTCAGCGAAATTCTATCACATTTGTTCAATTTACGTCGCTCCTATTTCAGATACCGTATTGGGCTAACCGGCATCTGAAGGCGCATGAAATGGCGAGTAAAATGCACTATTAAACTTCTAGGGTAGGGCAAACAGAGACCCGATTAAATCATTTTATATTATGGTTAATTTAAGATGTCAGCAAAATTTTATCACATTTGTTCAATTTACGTCGCTCCTATTTCAGATAGTGTACTGGGCTAGGCGGCATATTAAAGCGCGTGGAATGGCGAGTAGAATGCACTACTAAACATCTATGATAGGGCAATCAGAGACCCGATTAGATCATTTTATATTTTGTTTAATATGAGATTTCAGGGAAATTCTATCACATTTGTGCAATTTACGTCGCTCCTATTTCAGATAGCGTATTGGGCTAAGCGGCATCTCAAAGCGCATGAAATGGCGAGTGAAATGCACTATAAGACTTCTATGGTAGGGCGAACAGAGACCCGATTAGATCATTTTACATTGAGGTTAATATAAGAATTCAGCAAAATTCTATCACATTTGTTCAATTTACGTCGCTCCTATTTCAGATAGCGTGCTAGGCTAGGCGGCATCTTAAAGCGTGTGGAATGGCGAGTGAAATGCACTATCAAACTTCGATGATAGGGCAATCAGAGACTCGATTAGATCATTTTATATTTGGGTTAATATACGAATTCAGGGAAATTCTATCACATTTGTTCAATTTACGTCACTCCTATTTCAGATAGCGTATTGGGCTAAGCGGCATCTCAATGCGCATGAAATGGCGAGTAAAATGCACTATTAAACTCCTAGGGTAATGCAAAGAGAGACCCGATTAGATCATTTTATATTACGCTTAATATAAGAACTAAGCGTAATTCTATCACATTTGTTCAATTTACGTCGCTCCTATTTAAGATAGCGTACTGGGCTATGCGGCATCTCAAGGCGCATGAAATGACGAGTGAAATGCAACATTAAACTTCTAGGGACGGGCGAACAGAGACCCGATTAGATCATTTTACATTAAGGTTAATATAAGAATTCAGCGAAATTCTATCACATTTGTTCAATTTACGTCGCTCATATTTCAGATAGCGTATAGTGCTAAGCGGCATCTCAAAGCGTATGAAATGGCGAGTAAAATGCACTCCTAAATTTCTATGATTGGGCAATCAGAGACCCGATTAGATCATTTTATATTTTGTTTAATATAAGATTTCAGGGAAATTCTATCACATTTGTTCAATTTACGTCGCTCCTATTTCAGATAGCGTATTGGGCTAAGCGGCATCTCAAGGCGCATGAAATGGAGAATAAAATGCACTATTAAACTTCTAGGCTAGGGAGAACAGAGACCCGATTAGATCATTTTACATTATGGTTCATAAAAGAATTCAGCGAAATTCTATCACATTTTTTCAACTTAAGTCGCTCCTATTTCAGATAGCGTATTGGGCTAAGCGGCAGCTCAAAGCGCATGAAATGGCGAGTAAAATGCAATATTAAGCTTCTAGGGTAGGGCAAACAGATACCCGATTAGATCATTTTATATTATGGTTAATTTAAGAATTCAGCAAAATTCTATCAGATTTGTTCAATTTACGTCGCTCCTATTTCAGATAGCGTATTGGGCTAAGCGGCATCTCAAAGCGCATGAAATGGCGAGTAAAATGCACTGTTAAACTTCTACGGTAGGGCAAGCAGAGACCCGATTACATCATCTAATATTATGGTTAATTTAAGAATTCAGCAAAATTCTATCACATTTGTTCAATTTACGTCGCTCCTATTTCAGATAGCGTATTGGGCTAAGCGGCATCTCAAAGCGCATGAAATGACGAGTGAAATGCACTATTAGACTTCTATGGTAGGGCGAACAGAGAGCCGATTAGATCATTTTACATTATGGATAATTTCAGAATTCAGCGAAATTCTATCACATTTGTTCAATTTACGTCGCTCCTATTCCAGATAGCGTATTAGGCTATGCGGCATCTCAAAGCACATGAAATGGCGAGTAAAATGCACTATTAAACTTCTAGGGTAGGTCAAACAGAGACCCGATTAGATCATTTTATATTATGGTTAATTTAAGAATTCAGTGAAATTCTATCACGTTTGTTCAATTTACGTCGCTCCTATTTCAGATAGCGTATTGGGCTAAGCGGCACCTCAAAGCGCGCGGAATGGTGAGTAAAATGCACTATTAAAGTTCTAGGCTAGGGCGAACAGAGACCCGATTAGATCATTTTATATTATGGTTAATTTAAGAATTGAGCGAAATTCTATCACATTCGTTCAATTTACGTCGCTCCTATTTCAGATAGCGTATTGGGCAAAGCGGCATCTCAACGCGCATGAAATGACGAGTAAAATGCACTATTAAACTTCTAGGGTAGGGCAAGCAGAGACTCGATTAGATCATTTTATATTATGGTTAATTTAAGAATTCAGCAAAATTCTATCACATTCGTTCAATTTAGGTCGCTCCTATTTCAGATAGCGTAGTGGGCTAAGCGGCATCTCAAAGCGCATGAAATGGCGAGTGAAATGCACTATAAGACTTCTATGGTAGGGCGAACAGAGACCAGATTAGATCATTTTATATTACGGTTAATATAAGAATGCAGCGTAATTCTATCACATTTGTTCAAGTTACGTCGCTCCTATTTCAGATAGCGTACTGGGCTGGCGGGCATCTTAATCCGCGTGGAATGGCGAGTAAAATGCACTATTAAGCTTCTGCGATAGGGCATTCACAGACCCGATTAGATCATTTTATATTTTCTTTAATAGAAGATTTCAGGGAAATTCTATCACATTTGTTCAATTTACGTCGCTCATATTTCAGATAGCGTATTGGGCTAAGCGGCATCTCAAAGCGCATGAAATGGCGAGTGAAATGCACTATTAGACTTCTATGGTAGGGCGAACAGAGACCCGATTGGATCATTTTACATTAAGGTTAATATAAGAATTCACGGAAATTCTATCACATTTGTTCAATTTACGTCGCTCCAATTCCAGATAGCGCATTGGGCTAAGCGGCATCTCAAAGCGCATGAAATGGCGAGTAAAATGCGCTATTAAGCTTCTAGGATAAGGCAAACAGAGACCAGATTAGATCATTTTATATTACTGTTAATTTAAGAATTCAGCAAAATTCTATCACATTTGTTCAAGTTACGACGCTCCTATTTCAGATAGGGTACTGGGCTAGGCGGCAGCTTAAAGCGCGTGGAATGGCGAGTAAAATGCACTACTAATCTTCTATGATAGGGCAATCAGAGACCCGATTAGATCATTTTATATTTTGATTAATATAAGATTTCAGGGAAATTCTATCACATTTGTTCAATTTACGTCGCTCCTATTTCAGATAGCGTATTGGGCTAAGCCGGATCTCAAAGCGCATGAAATGGCGACTAAAATGCACTATTAAACTTCTAGGGTAGGGCAAACAGAGACCAGATTAGATCTTTTTATATTATGGTTAATTTAAGAATTCAGCAAAATTCTATCACATTTGTTCAACTTACGTCGCTCCTATTTCAGATAGCGTACTGGGCTAGGCGGCAGCTTAAAGCGCGTGGAATGGCGAGTAAAATGCACTACTAAACTTCTATGATAGGGCAATCAGAGACCCGATTAGATCATTTTATATTTTGTTTAATATAAGATTTCAGGGAAATAGTATCACATTTGTTCAATTTACGTAGCTCCTATTCCAGATAGCGTATTCGGCTAAGCGGCATCTCAAAGCGCATGAAATGACGAGTAAAATGCACTATTAAACTTCTAGGTTAGGCCAAGCAGAGACCCGAATAGATCATTTTATATTATGGTTAATTTAAGAATTCAGCAGAATTCTATCACATTCGTTCAATTTAGCTCGCTCCTATTTCAGATAGCGTGTTGGGCTAAGCGGCATCTCAACGCGCATGAAATGGCGAGTGAAATGCACTATAAGACTTCTATGGTAGGGCGAACAGAGACCAGATTAGATCATTTTACATTATGGTTAATAAAAGAATTCAGCGAAATTCTATCACATTTGTTCAACTTATATCGCTCCAATTTCAGATAGCGTATTAGGTTAAGCGGCATCTCAAAGCGCATGAAATGACGAGTAAAATGCACTATTAAAGTTCTAGGGTAGGGCAAACAGAGACCCGATTAGATCATTTTATATTATGGTTAATTTAAGAATCGAGCGAAATTCTATCACATTCGTGCAATTTACGTCGCTCCTATTTCAGATAGCGTATTGGGCAAAGCGGCATCTCAAAGCGCATGAAATGACGAGTAAAATGCACTATTAAACTTCTAGGGTAGGGCAAGCAGAGACCCGATTAGATCATTTTATATTATGGTTAATTTAAGAATTCAGCAAAATCCTATCACATTCGTTCAATTTAGGTCGCTCCTATTTCAGATAGCGTATTGGGCTAAGCGGCATCTCAAAGCGCATGAAATGGCGAGTGAAATGCACTACAAGACTTCTATGGTAGGGCAAACAGAGACCAGATTAGATCATTTTACATTCTGGTTAATAAAATAATTCAGCGAAATTCTATCACATTTGTTCAACTTTCGTCGCTCCTATTTCAGATAGCGTATTGAGCTAAGCGGCACCTCGAAGCGCATGAAATGGCGAGTATAATGCACTATTAAACTTCTAGGATAAGGAAAACAGATACCCGATTAGATCATTTTATATTACGGTTAATATAAGAATGCAGCGTAATTCTATCACATTTGATCAAGTTACGTCGCTCCTATTTCAGATAGCGTACTGGGCTAGGCGGCATCTTAAAGCGCGTGGAATGGCGAGTAAAATGCACTACTAATCTTCTATGATAGGGCAATCAGAGACCCGATTAGATCATTTTATATTTTATTTAATATAAGATTTCAGGGAAATTCTATCACATTTGTTCAATTTACGTCGCTCCTATTTCAGATAGCGTATTGGGCTAAGCGGCAACTAAAAGCGCATGAAATGACGAGTGAAACGCACTATTAAACTTCTAGGGTAGGGCGAACAGAGACCCGATTAGATCATTTTACATTAAGGTTAATATAAGAATTCAGGGAAATTCTATAACATTTGTTCAATTTACGTCGCTCATATTTCAGATAGCGTATTGGGCTAAGCGGCATCTCAAAGCGCATGAAATGGCAAGTAAAATGCACTATTAAACTTCTAGGGTAGGGCAATCAGTGACCCGATGAGATCATTTTATATAATAGTTAATTTAAGAATTCAGCGAAATTCTATCACATTTGTTCAATTTACGTCGCTCCTATTTCAGATAGCGTATTGTGCTATGCGGCATCTTAAAGCGCTCGGAATGGCGAGTAAAATGCACTATTAAACTTCTATGCTAGGGCAATCAGAGACCCGATTAGATCATTTTATATTTTGGTTAATATAAGAATTCAGTGAAATTCTATCACATTTGTTCAATTTACGTCGCTCCTATTTCAGATAGCGTATTGGGCAAAGCGGCATCTCAAAGCGCATGAAATGACGAGTAAAATGCACTATTAAAGTTCTAGGGTAGGGCAAACAGAGACCCGATTAGATCATTTTATATTATGGTTAATTTAAGAATTGAGCGAAATTCTATCACATTCGTTCAATTTACGTCGCTCCTATTTCAGATAGCGTATTGGGCAAAGCGGCATCTCAAAGCGCATGAAATGACGAGTAAAATGCACTCTTAAACTTCTAGGGTAGGGCAAGCAGAGACCCGATTAGATCATTTTATATAATGGTTAATTTAAGAATTCAGCAAAATTCTATGACATTCGCTCAATTTAGGTCGCTCCTATTTCAGATAGCGTAGTGGGCTAAGCGGCATCTCAAAGCGCATGAAATGGCGAGTGAAATGCACTATAAGACTTCTATGGTAGGGCGAACAGAGACCAGATTAAATCATTTTACATTCTGGTTAATAAAATAATTCAGCGAAATTCTATCACATTTGTTCAACTTTCGTCGCTCCTATTTCAGATAGCGTATTGAGCTAAGCGGCATCTCGAAGCGCATGAAATGGCGAGTATAATGCACTATTAAACTTCTAGGATAGGGCAAACAGATACCCGGTTAGATCATTTTATATTACGGTTAATATAAGAATGCAGCGTAATTCTATCACATTTGTTCAAGTTACGTCGCTCCTATTTCAGATAGCGTACTGGGCTGGCGGGCATCTTAATCCGCGTGGAATGGCGAGTAAAATGCACCATTAAGCTTCTATGATAGGGCATTCACAGACCCGATTAGATCATTTTATATTTTGTTTAATATAAGATTTCAGGGAAATCCTATCACATTTGTAAAATTTACGTCGCTCCTATTACAGATAGCTTATTGGGCTTAGCGGCATCTCAAAGCGCATGAAATGACGAGTGAAATGCACTATTAAACTTCTAGGGTAGGGCAAACAGAGACCCGATTAGATCATTTTATATTATGGTTAATTTAAGAATTCAGCAAAATTCTATCACATTTGTTCAATTTACGTCGCTCCTATTTCAGATAGCGTACTGGGCTAGGCGGCATCTTAAAGCGGGTGGAATGGCGAGTAGAATGCACTATTAAAATTCTATGGTAGGGCAAACAGAGACTCGATTAGATCATTTTTCATTAATGTTAATGAAAGAATTCAGCGAAATTCTATCACATTTGTTCAACTTACGTCGCTCCTATTTCAGATAGCGTATTGGGCTAAGCGGCACCTCAAAGCGCATGAAATGGCGAGTGAAATGCACTATTAGACTTCTATGGTAGGGCGAACAGAGACCCGATTGGATCATTTTACATTAACGTTTATATAAGAATTCACGGAAATTCTATCACATTTGTTCAATTTACGTCGCTCCTATTTCAGATAGCGTATTGGGCTAAGCGGCCTCTCAAAGCGCATGAAATGATGCGTAAAATGCGCTATTAAACTTCTAGGATAAGGCAAACGGAGACCCGATTTGTTCATTTTATATTACGGTTAATATAAGAATGCAGCGTAATTCTATCACATTTCTTCAAATTACGTCGCTCCTATTTCAGATAGCGTACTGGGCTGGCCGGCATCTTAATCCGCGTGGAATGGCGAGTAAAATGCACTATTAAGCTTCTATGAATGGGCATTCACAGACCCGAGTAGATCATTTTATATTTTGTTTAATATAAGATTTCAGGGAAATTCTATCACATTTGTTCAATTTACGTCGCTCATATTTCAGATAGCGTATTGGGCTAAGCGGCATCTCAAAGCGCATGAAATGGCGAGTAGAATGCACTATTAAACTTCTAGGGTAGTGCAAACAGAGACCCGATTAGATCATTTTATATGTTGGTTAATATAAGAATTCAACGAAATTCTATCACATTTGTAAAATTTACGTCGCTCCTATTACATATAGCTTATTGGGCTTAGCGGCATCTCAAAGCGCATGAAATGACGAGTGAAATGCACTATTAAACTTCTACGGTAGGGCAAACAGAGACCCGATTAGATCATTTTATATTATGGTTAATTTAAGAATTCAGCAAAATTCTATCACATTTGTTCAACTTACGTCGCTCCTATTTCAGATAGCGTACTGGGCTAGGCGGCAACTTAAAGCGCGTGGAATGGCGAGTAAAATGCACTACTAAACTTCTATGATAGGGCAATCAGAGACCCGATTAGATCATTTTATATTTTGTTTAATATAAGATTTCAGGGAAATAGTATCACATTTGTTCAATTTACGTCGCTCCTATTCCAGATAGCGTATTCGGCTAAGCGGCATCTCAAAGCGCATGAAATGACGAGTAAAATGCACTATTAAACTTCTAGGCTAGGGCGAACAGAGACCCGATTAGATCATTTTACATTCTGGTTAATAATATAATTCAGCGAAATTCTATCACATTCCTTCAAATTACGTTGCTCCTATTTCAGATAGCGTACTGGGCTGGCCGGCATCTTAAAGCGCGTGGAATGGCGAGTAAAATGCACTATTAAACTTCTATGATAGGGCAATCAGTGACCCGATTAGGTCATTTTATATTATATTTAATTTAAGAATTCAGCGAAATTCTATCACATTTGTTCAATTTACGTCGCACCTGTTTCAGATAGCGTATTGGGCTAAGCGGCATCTCAAAGCGCATGATATGGCGAGTCAAATGCACTATTAAACTTCTAGGGTAGGGCAATCAGTGACCCGGTTAGATCATTTTATATTATAGTTAATTTAAGAATTCAGCGATATTCTATCACATTTGTTCAATTTACGTCGCTCCTATTTCAGATAGCGTATTGGGCTAAGCGGCATCTCAAAGCGCATGAAATGGCGAGCAAAATGCACTATTAAACTTCTAGGGTAGGGCAAACAGAGACCCGATTAGATCATTTTGTACTATGGTTAATTTAAGAATTCAGCAAAATTCTATCACGTTTGTTCAATTTACGTCGCTCCTATTGCAGATAGCGTGTTGGGTTAAGCGGCATCTCGAAGCGCATGAAATGGCGAGTATAATGCACTCTTAAACTTCTAGGATAAGGCAAACAGATACCCGATTAGATTATTTCATATTATGGTTAATATAAGAATTCAGCGAAATTCTATCACATTTGTTCAATTTACGTCGCTCCTATTTCAGATAGCGTATTGGGCTATGCGGCATCTTAAAGCGCTCGGAATGGCGAGTAAAATGCACTATTAAACTTCTATGCTAGGGCAATCAGAGACCCGATTAGATCATTTTATATTATAGTTAATTTAAGAATTCAGCGATATTCTATCACATTTGTTCAATTTACGTCGCTCCTATTTCAGATAGCGTATTGGGCTAAGCGGCATCTCAAAGCGCATGAAATGGCGAGCAAAATGCACTATTAAACTTCTAGGGTAGGGCAAACAGAGACCCGATTAGATCATTTTGTACTATGGTTAATTTAAGAATTCAGCAAAATTCTATCACGTTTGTTCAATTTACGTCGCTCCTATTGCAGATAGCGTGTTGGGTTAAGCGGCATCTCGAAGCGCATGAAATGGCGAGTATAATGCACTCTTATACTTCTAGGATAAGGCAAACAGATACCCGATTAGATTATTTCATATTATGGTTAATATAAGAATTCAGCGAAATTCTATCACATTTGTTCAATTTACGTCGCTCCTATTTCAGATAGCGTATTGGGCTATGCGGCATCTTAAAGCGCTCGGAATGGCGAGTAAAATGCACTATTAAACTTCTATGCTGGGGCAATCAGAGACCCGATTAGATCATTTTATATTTTGGTTAATATAAGAATTCAGTGAAATTCTATCACATTTGTTCAATTTACGTCGCTCCTATTTCAGATAGCGTATTGGGCAAAGCGGCATCTCAAAGCGTATGAAATGGCGAGTAAAATGCACTATTAAACTTCTAGGGTAGGGCAAGCAGAGACCCGATTAGATCATTTTATATTATGGTTAATTTAAGAATTCAGCAAAATTCTATCACATTCGTTCAATTTAGGTCGCTCCTATTTTAGATAGCGTATTGGGCTAAGCGGCATCTCAAAGCGCATGAAATGGCGAGTGAAATGCACTATAAGACTTCTATGGTAGGGCGAACAGAGACCAGATTAGATCATTTTACATTCTGGTTAATAAAATAATTCAGCGAAATTCTATCACATTTGTTCAACTTTCGTCGCTCCTATTTCAGATAGCGTATTGAGCTAAGCGGCAACTGAGAGCACATGAAATGACGAGTGAAATGCACTATTAAACTTCTAGGGTAGGGCGAACAGAGACCCGATTAGATCATTTTACATTAAGGTTAATATAAGAATTCAGGGAAATTCTATCACATTTGTTCAATTTACGTCGCTCCTATTTCAGATAGCGTACTGGGCTAGGCGGCATCTTAAAGCGCGTGGAATCGCGAGTAAAATGCACTGTGAAACTTCAATGATAGGGCAGTCAGAGACCCGATTAGATCATTTTATATTTTGTTTAATATAAGATTTCAGGGAAATCCTATCACATTTGTTCTATTTACGTCGCTCCTATTTCAGTTAGCGTATTGGGCTAACCGGCATCTCAAAGCGCATGAAATGGCGAATAAAATGGACTATTAAACATCTCGGGTAGGGCAAACAGAGACCCGATTAGATCATTTTATATTACGGTTAATATAAGATTTCAGCGTAATTCTATCACATTTGTTCAATTTACGTCGCTCCTATTTCAGATAGCGTATTGGGCTAAGCGGCATCTCAAAGCGCATGAAATGGCGAGCAAAATGCACTATTAAACTTCTAGGGTAGGTCAAACAGAGACCCGATTAGATCATTTTGTACTATGGTTAATTTAAGAATTCAGCAAAATTCTATCACATTTGTTCAATTTACGTCGCTCATATTTCAGATAGCGTATTGGGCTAAGCGTCATCCCAAAGCGCATGAAATGGCAAGTAAAATGCACTATTAAACTTCTATGCTAGGGAAATCAGAGACCCGATTAGATCATTTTATATTTTGGTTAATATAAGAATTCAGTGAAATTCTATCACATTTGTTCAATTTACGTCGCTCCTATTTCAGATAGCGTATTGGGCAATGCGGCATCTCAAAGCGTATGAAATGGCGAATAAAATGCACTATTAAAGTTCTAGGGTAGGGCAAACAGAGACCCGATTAGATCAGTTTATATTATGGTTAATTTATGAATTGAGCGAAATTCTATCACATTTGTTCAAGTTACGTCGCTCCTATTTCAGATAGCGTACTGGGCTAGGCGGCATCTTAAAGCGCGTGGAGTGGCGAGTAAAATGCACTATTAAACTTCTAGGATAAGGCAAACAGAGACCCGATTAGATCACTTTATATTACGGTTAATATAAGAATTCAGCGTAATTCTATCACATTTCTTCAAATTACGTCGCTCCTATTTCAGATAGCGTACTGGGCTGGCCGGCATCTTAAAGCGCGTGGAATGGCGAGTAAAATGCACTATTAAACTTCTATGATAGGGCAATCAGTGACCCGATTAGATCATTTTATATTATAGTTAATTTAAGAATTCAGCGAAATTCTATCACATTTGTTCAATTTCCGTCGCACCTGTTTCAGATAGCGTATTGGGCTAAGCGGCATGTCAAAGCGCATGAAATGGCGAGTAAAATGCAATACTAAACTTCTAGGATAAGGCAAACAGAGACCCGATTAGATCATTTTATATTTTTGTTAATATAAGAATTCAGCGAAATCCTATCACATTTGTTCTATTTACGTCGCTCCTATTTCAGTTAGCGTATTGGGCTAACCGGCATCTCAAAGCGCATGAAATGGCGAATAAAATGCACTATTAAACTTCTAGGGTAGTGCAAACAGAGACCCGATTAGTTCATTTTATATTACGGTTAATATAAGAATTCAGCGTAATTCTATCGCATTTGTTCAATTTACGTCGCTCCTATTTCAGATAGCGTACTGGGCTAGGCGGCATCTTAGAGCGCGTGAAATGGCGAGTAAAATGCACTATTAAACTTCTATGATAGGGCAATCAGAGACCCGATTAGATTATTTAAATTTTGGTTAATATAAGAATTCATGGAAATTCTATCACATTTGTTCAATTTACGTCGCTCCTATTTCAGATATCGTATTGGGCCAAGCGGTATCTCAAAGCGCATGAAGTGACGAGTGAAATGCACTATTATAAGTCTAGGGTAGGGTGAACAGAGACCCGAAGAGATCATTTTACATTAAGGTGAATATAAGAATGCAGCGTAATTCTGTCACATTTGTTCAACTTACGTCGCTCCTATTTCAGATAGCGTATTGGGTTAAGCGTCATCTCAAAGCGCATGAAATGACGAGTGAAATGCACTATTAAACTTCTAGGGTAGGGCGAACAGAGACCCGATTAGATCATTTTACATTAAGGTTAATATAAGTATTCAGCGAGATTCTATCACACTTGTTCAATTTACGTCGCTTCTATTTCAGATAGCGTATTGGGCTAAGCGGCATCTCAAAGCGCATGAAATGGCGAGTGAAATGCACTATTAGACTTCTATGGTAGGGCGAACAGAGACCCGATTGGATCATTTTACATTAAGGTTAATATAAGATTTCAGGGAAATTCTATCACATTTGTTCAATTTACGTCGCTCATATTTCAGATAGCGTATTGGGCTAAGCGGCATCTCAAAGCGCATGAAATGGCGAGTAGAATGCACTATTAAACTTCTAGGGTAGTGCAAACAGAGACCCGATTAGTTCATTTTATATTACGGTTAATGTAAGAATTCAGCGTAAATCTATCGCATTTGTTCAATTTACGTCGCTCCTATTTCAGATAGCGTACTGGGCTAGGCGGCATCTTAGAGCGCGTGAAATGGCGAGTAAAATGCACTATTAAACTTCTATGATAGGGCAATCAGAGACCCGATTAGATTATTTTATATTTTAGTTAATATAAGAATTCAGGGAAATTCTATCACATTTGTTCAATTTACGTCGCTCCTATTTCAGATATCGTATTGGGCTAAGCTGCATCTCAAAGCGCATGAAATGACGAG
Source organism: Macropis europaea (assembly GCA_916610135.2). Taxonomy (NCBI): domain Eukaryota; kingdom Metazoa; phylum Arthropoda; class Insecta; order Hymenoptera; family Melittidae; genus Macropis; species Macropis europaea. The sequence goes on along the minus strand of CAKAJE020001216.1, from coordinate 124,847 downwards.
TGAAATGCACTATTATACATCTAGGGTAGGGTGAACAGAGACCCGAAGAGATCATTTTACATTAAGGTGAATATAAGAATGCAGCGTAATTCTGTCACATTTGTTCAACTTACGTCACTCCTATTTCAGATAGCGTATTGGGTTAAGCGTCATCTCAAAGCGCATGAAATGACGAGTGAAAAGCACTATTAAACTTCTAGGGTAGGGCGAACAGGGACCCGATTAGATCATTTTACATTAAGGTTAATATAAGTATTCAGCGAGATTCTATCACACTTGTTCAATTTACGTCGCTTCTATTTCAGACAGCGTACTGGGCTAGGCGGCATCTTAAAGCGCGTGGAATGGCGAGTAAAATGCACTATTAACCTTCTGTGATAGGGCAATCAGAGACCAGATTAGATCATTTTATACTTTGGTTAATATAAGAATTCAGCGAAATTCTATCACATTTGTTCAATTTACGTCGCTCCTATTTCAGATAGCGTATTGGGCTAAGCGGCATCTCAAAGCGCATGAAATGACGAGTGAAATGCACTATTTAACTTCTAGGGTAGGGCAAACAGGGACCCGAGTAGATCATTTTATAATATGGTTAATTTAAGAATTCAGCGAAATTCTATCACATTTGTTCAATTTACGTCGCTCCTATTTCAGATAGCGTATTGGGCTAAGCGGCATCTCAAAGCGCATGAAATGGCGTGTAAAATGTACGATTAAACTTCTAGGGTAGGGCAAACAGAGACCCGATTAGATCATTTTATATTTTGGTTAATATAAGAGTTCAGCGAAATTCTATCACATTTGTTCAATTTACGTCGCTCCTATTTCAGACAGCTTATTGGGCTTAGCGGCATCTCAAATCGCATGAAATGGCGAACAAAATGCACTATTAAACTTCTAGGCTAGGGCGAACAGAGACCAGATTAGATCATTTTATATTTTGGTTAATATAAGAATTCTGCGAAATTCTATCACATTTGTTCAAGTTACGTCGCTCCTATTTCAGATAGCGTACTGGGCTAGGCGGCATCTTAAAGCGCGTGGAATGGCGTGTAAAATGCACTATTAAACTTCTATGATAGGGCAATCAGAGACCCGATTAGATCATTTTATATTTTGGTTAATATAAGAATTCAACGAAATTCTATCACATTTGTAAAATTTACGTCGCTCCTATTACAGATAGCTTATTGGGCTTAGCGGCATCTCAAAGCGCATGAAATGACGAGTGAAATGCACTATTAAACTTCTAGGGTAGGGCAAACAGAGACCCGATTAGATCATTTTATATTATGGTTAATTTAAGAATTCGGCAAAATTCTATCACATTTGTTCAATTTACGTCGCTCCTATTTCAGATAGCGTATTGGGCTAAGCGGCATCTCAAAGCGCATGAAATGGCGAGTGAAATGCAGTATAAGACTTCTATGGTAGGGCGAAGAGAGACCAGATTAGATCATTTTACATTATGGTTAATAAAAGAATTCAGCGAAATTCTATCACATTTGTTCAACTTATATCGCTCCAATTTCAGATAGCGTATTAGGCTAAGCGGCATCTCAAAGCGCATGAAATGACGAGTAAAATGCACTATTAAAGTTCTAGGGTAGGGCAAACAGAGGCCCGATTAGATCATTTTATATTATGGTTAACTTAAGAATTCAGCGAAATTCTATCACATTTGTTCCATTTACGTCGCTCCAATTTCAGATAGCGTATTGGGCTAAGCGGCATCTCAAAGCGAATGAAATGGCGAATAAAATGCACTATTAAACTTCTAGGCTAGGGCGAACAGAGACCCGAGCAGATCATTTTACATTATGGTTAATAAAAGAATTCAGCGTAATTCTACCACATTTGTTCAACTTACGTCGCTCCTATTTCAGATAGCGTATTGGGCTAAGCGGCAACTCAAGGCGCATGAAATGGCGAGTGAAATGCACTATTAGACTTCTATGGTAGGGCGAACAGAGACCCGATTGGATCATTTTACATTAAGGTTAATATAAGAATTCACGGAAATTCTATCACATTTGTTCAATTTACGTCGCTCCTATTCCAGATAGCGTATTGGGCTAAGCGGCATCTCAAAGCGCATGAAATGGCGAGTAAAATGCGCTATTAAACTTCTAGGATAAGGCAAACAGAGACCCGATTAGATCATTTTATATTACGGTTAATATAAGAATTCAGCGTAATTCTATCACATTTGTTCAAGTTACGACGCTCCTATTTCAGATAGGGTACTGGGCTAGGCGGCATCTCAAAGCGCGTGGAATGGCGAGTAAAATGCACTACTAATCTTCTATGATAGGGCAATCAGAGACCCGATTAGATCATTTTATATTTTGATTAATATAAGATTTCAGGGAAATTCTATCACATTTGTTCAATTCACGTCGCTCCTATTTCAGATAGCGTATTGGGCTAAGCCGGATCTCAAAGCGCATGAAATGGCGACTAAAATGCACTATTAAACTTCTAGGGTAGGGCAAACAGAGACCCGATTAGATCATTTTATATTATGGTTAATTTAAGAATTGAGCAAAATTCTATCACATTTGTTCAACTTACGTCGTTCCTATTTCAGATAGCGTACTGGGCTAGGCGGCAGCTTAAAGCACGTGGAATGGCGAGTAAAATGCACTACTAAACTTCTATGATAGGGCAATCAGAGACCCGATTAGATCATTTTATATTTTGTTTAATGTAAGATTTCACGGAAATTCTATCACATTTGTTCAATTTACGTCGCTCCTATTTCAGATAGCGTATTGGGCTATGCGGCATCTCAAAGCGCTTGAAATGGCGAGTAAAATGCACTATTAAACTTCTAGGGTAGGGCAAACAGAGACCTGATGAGATCATTTTATATTATGGTTAATTTAAGAATTCAGGGGAATTCTATCACATTTGTTCAATTTACGTCGCTCCTATTTCAGATAGCGTATTGGGCTAAGGGTCCTCTAAAAGCGCATGAAATGGCGAGTAAAATGCGCTATTAAACTTCTAGGATAAGGCAAACGGAGACCCGATTAGTTCATTTTATATTAGGGTTAATATAAGAATTCAGCGTAATTCTATCACATTTGTTCATCTTACGTCGCTCCTATTTCAGATAGCGTATTGGGCTAAGCGGCACCTCAAAGCGCATGAAATGGCGAGTGAAATGCACTATTAAACTTCTAGGGTAGGGCGAATAGAGACCCGATTGGATCATTTTACATTAAGGTTTATATAAGAATTCACGGAAATTCTATCACATTTGTTCAATTTACGTCGCTCCTATTTCAGATAGCGTATTGGGCTAAGCGGCCTGTCAAAGCGCATGAAATGATGCGTAAAATGCGCTATTAAACTTCTAGGATAAGGCAAACGGAGACCCGATTAGTTCATTTTATATTACGGTTAATATAAGAATTCAGCGTAATTCTATCACATTTGTTCATCTTATGTCGCTCCTATTTCAGATAGCCTACTGACCTAGGCGGCATCTTAAAGCGCGTGGAAGGGCGAGTAAAATGCACTACTAAACTTCTATGATAGAGCAATCAGAGACCCGATTAGATCATATTATATTTTGTTTAATATAAGATTTCAGGGAAATTCTATCACATTTGTTCAATTTACGTCGCTCTTAATTCAGATAGCGTATTGGGCTAAGCGGCATCAGAAAGCACATGAAATGGCGAACAAAATGCACTATTAAACTTCTAGGCTATGGCGAACAGAGACCCGAGCAGATCATTTTATATTTTGATTAATATAAGATTTCAGGGAAATTCTATCACATTTGTTCAATTTACGTCGCTCCTATTTCAGATAGCGTATTGGGCTAAGCCGGATCTCAAAGCGCATGAAATGGCGACTAAAATGCACTATTAAACTTCTAGGGTAGGGCAAACAGAGACCCGATTAGATCATTTTATATTATGGTTAATTTAAGAATTCAGCAAAATTCTATCACATTTGTTCAACTTACGTCGCTCCTATTTCAGATAGCGTATTGAGCTAAACGGCATCTCGAAGCGCATGAAATGGCGAGTATAATGCACTATTAAACTTCTAGGATAAGGAAAACAGATACCCGATTAGATCATTTTATATTACGGTTAATATAAGAATGCAGCGTAATTCTATCACATTTGTTCAAGTTACGTCGCTCCTATTTCAGATAGCGTACTGGGCTAGGCGGCATCTTGAAGCGCGTGGAATGGCGAGTAAAATGCACCACTAATCTTCTATGATAGGGCAATCAGAGACCCGATTAGATCATTTTATATTTTATTTAATATAAGATTTCAGGGAAATTCTATCACATTTGTTCAATTTACGTCGCTCCTATTTCAGATAGCGTACTGGGCTAGGCGGCATCTTAAAGCGCGTGGAATGGCGAGTAAAATGCACTGTTAAACTTCTATGATAGGGCAGTCAGAGACCCGATTAGATCATTTTATATTTTGTTTAATATAAGATTTCAGGGAAATCCTATCACATTTGTTCTATTTACGTCGCTCCTATTTCAGTTAGCGTATTGGGCTAACCGGCATCTCAAAGCGCATGAAATGGCGAATAGAATGGACTACTAAACTTCTAGGGTATGGCAAACGGAGACCCGATTAGATCATTTTATATTACGGTTAATATAAGAATTCAGCGTAATTCTATCACATTTCTTCAAATTACGTCGCTCCTATTTCAGATAGCCTACTGGGCTGGCCGGCATCTTAAAGCGCGTGGAATGGCGAGTAAAATGCACTATTAAACTTCTATGATAGGGCCATCAGTGACCCGATTAGATCATTTTATATTATAGTTAATTTAAGAAATCAGCGATATTCTATCACATTTGTTCAATTTACGTCGCTCCTATTTCAGATAGCGTATTGGGCTAAGCGGCATCTCAAAGCGCATGAAATGGCGAGCAAAATGCACTATTAAACTTCTAGGGTAGGGCAAACAGAGACCCGATTAGATCATTTTGTACTATGGTTAATTTAAGAATTCAGCAAAATTCTATCACGTTTGTTCAATTTACGTCGCTCCTATTGCAGATAACGTGTTGGGTTAAGCGGCATCTCGAAGCGCATGAAATGGCGAGAATAATTCACTATTAAACTTCTAGGATAAGGCAAACAGATACCCGATTAGATCATTTTATATTATGGTTAATATAAGAATTCAGCGAACTTCTATCACATTTGTTCAATTTACGTCTCTCATATTTCAGATAGCGTATTGGGCTAAGCGGCATCTCAAAGCGCATGAAATGGCAAGTAAAATGCACTATTAAACTTCTAGGGTAGGGCAATCAGTGACCCGATGAGATCATTTTATATAATAGTTAATTTAAGAATTCAGCGAAATTCTATCACATTTGTTCAATTTACGTCGCTCCTATTTCAGATAGCGTATTGTGCTATGCGGCATCTTAAAGCGCTCGGAATGGCGAGTAAAATGCACTATTAAACTTCTATGCTAGGGCAATCAGAGACCCGATTAGATCATTTTATATTTTGGTTAATATAAGAATTCAGCGAAATTCTATCACATTTGTTCAACTTTCGTCGCTCCTATTTCAGATAGCGTATTGAGCTAAGCGGCATCTCGAAGCGCATGAAATGGCGAGTATAATGCACTATTAAACTTCTAGGATAGGGCAAACAGATACCCGGTTAGATCATTTTATATTACGGTTAATATAAGAATGCAGCGTAATTCTATCACATTTGTTCAAGTTACGTCGCTCCTATTTCAGATAGCGTACTGGGCTAGGCAGCATCTTAAAGCGCGTGGAATGGCGAGTAAAATGCACTACTAATCTTCTATGATAGGGCAATCAGAGACCCGAATAGATCATTTTATATTTTGTTTAATATAAGATTTCAGGGAAATTCTATCACATTTGTTCAATTTACGTCGCTCCTATTTCAGATAGCGTATCGGGCTAAGCGGCAACTGAAAGCGCATGAAATGACGAGTGAAATGCACTATTAAACTTCTAGGGTAGGGCGAACACAGGCCCGATTAGATCATTTTACATTAAGGTTAATATCAGAATTCAGGGAAATTCTATCACATTTGTTCAATTTACGTCGCTCCTATTTCAGATAGCGTATTGGGCTACGCGGCATCACAAAGCGCATGAAATGGCGAATAAAGTGCACTATTAAACTTCTAGGCTAGGGCGAACAGAGACCCGATTAGATCATTTTACATTCTGGTTAATAAAATAATTCAGCGAAATTCTATCACATTTGTTCAACTTTCGTTGCTCCTATTTCAGATAGCGTATTGGGTTAAGCGGCATCTCAAAGCGCATGAAATGGCGAGTAAAATGCACTATTAAACTTCTAGGGTAGGGCAAACAGAGATCCGATTAGATCATTTTATATTATGGTGAATTTAAGAATTCAGCAAAATTCTATCACATTTGTTCAATTTACGTCGCTCCTATTTCGGATAGCGTACTGGGCTAGGCAGCATCCTAAAGCGCGTGGAGTGGCGAGTAAAATGCACTGTTAAACTTCAATGATAGGGCAGTCAGAGACCCGATTAGATCATTTTATATTTTGTTTAATATAAGATTTCAGGGAAATCCTATCACATTTGTTCTATTTACGTCGCTCCTATTTCAGTTAGCGTATTGGGCTAACCTGCATCTCAAAGCGCATGAAATGGCGAATAAAATGGACTATTAAACTTCTAGGGTAGGGCAAACAGAGACCCGATTAGATCATTTTATATTACGGTTAATATAAGAATTCAGCGTAATTCTTTCACATTTCTTCAAATTACGACGCTCCTATTTCAGATAGCGTACTGGGCTGGCCGGCATCTTAAAGCGCGTGGAATGGCGAGTAAAATGCACTATTAAACTTCTATGATAGGGCAATCAGTGACCTGATTAGATCATTTTATATTATAGTTAATATAAGAATTCAGCGAAATTCTATCACATTTGTTCAATTTACGTCGCTCCAATTTCAGATAGCGTATTGGGCTAAGCGGCATCTCAACGCGCATGAAATGGTGAATAAAATGCACTATTAAACTTCTAGGCTAGGGCGAACAGAGACCCGAGCAGATCATTTTACATTATGGTTAATAAAAGAATTCAGCGTAATTCTATCACATTTGTTCAACTTACGTCGCTCCTATTTCAGATAGCGTATTGGGCTAAGCGGCATCTCAAAGCGCATGAAATGGCGAGTGAAATGCACTATTAAACTCCTAGGGTAGGGCAAACAGAGACCCGATTAGATCATTTTATATTATGGTTAATTTAAGAATTCAACAAGATTCTATCGCATTTGTTGAATTTACGTCGCTCCTATTTCAGATAGCGTACTGGGCTAGGCGGCATCTTAAAGCGCGTGGAATAGCGAGTAAAATGCACTGTTAAACTTCAATGATAGGGCAGTCAGAGACCCGATTAGATCATTTTATATTATGGTTAATATAAGAATTCAGCGAAATTCTATCACATTTGTTCAATTTGCGTCGCTCATATTTCAGATAGCGTATTGGGCTAAGCGGCATCTCAAAGCGCATGAAATGGCGCGTAAAATGCGCTATTAAACTTCTAGGATAAGGCAAACGGAGACCCGATTAGTTCATTTTATATTACCGTTAATATAAGAATTCAGCGTAATTCTATCACATTTCTTCAAATTACGTCGCTCCTATTTCAGATAGCGTACTGGGCTGGCCGGCATCTTAATCCGCGTGGAATGGCGAGTAAAATGCACTATTAAGCTTCTATGATAGGGCATCCACAGACCCGATTAGATCATTTTATATTTTGTTTAATATAAGATTTCAGGGAAATTCTATCACATTTGTTCAATTTACGTCGCTCCTATTTCAGTTAGCGTATTGGGCTAACCGGCATCACAAAGCGCATGAAATGGCGAATAAAATGGACAATAAAACTTCTAGGGTAGGGCAAACAGGGACCCGATTAGATCATTTTATATTACGGTTAATATAAGAATTCAGCGTAATTCTATCACATTTCTTCAAATTACGTCGCTCCTATTTCAGATAGCGTACTGGGCTGGTCGGCATCTTAAAGCGCGTGGAATGGCGAGTAAAATGCACTATTAAACTTCTATGATAGGGCAATCAGTGACCCGATTAGATCATTTTATATTATAGTTAATTTAAGAATTCAGCGAAATTCTATCACATTTGTTCAATTTACGTCGCTCCAATTTCAGATAGCGTATTGGGGTAAGCGGCATCTCAAAGCGCATGAAATGGTGAATAAAATGCACTATTAAACTTCTAGGCTAGGGCGAACAGAGACCCGAGCAGATCATTTTACATTATGGTTAATAAAAGAATTCAGCGTAATTCTATCACATTTGTTCAACTTACGTCGCTCCTATTTCAGATAGCGTATTGGGCTAAGCGGCATCTCAAAGCGCATGAAATGGCGAGTGAAATGCACTATTAGACTTCTATGGTAGGGCGAACAGAGACCCGATTGGAACATTTTACATTAAGGTTAATATAAGAATTCACGGAAATTCTATCACATTTGTTCAATTTACGTCGCTCCTATTCCAGATAGCGTATTGGGCCACGCGGCATCTCAAAGCGCATGAAATGGCGAGTAAAATGCGCTATTAAACTTCTAGGATAAGGCAAACACAGACCCGATTAGATCATTTTATATTACGGTTAATATAAGAATTCAGCGTAATTCTATCACATTTGTTCAAGTTACGTCGCTCCTATTTCAGATAGCGTACTGGGCTAGGCGGCATCTTAAAGCGCGTGGAATGGCGAGTAAAATGCACTACTAATCTTCTATGATAGGGCAATCAGAGACCCGATTAGATCATTTTATATTATGGTTAATATAAGAATTCAGCGAAATTCTATCACATTTGTTCAATTTGCGTCGCTCATATTTCAGATAGCGTATTGGGCTAAGCGGCATCTCAAAGCGCATGAAATGGCGCGTAAAATGCGCTATTAAACTTCTAGGATAAGGCAAACGGAGACCCGATTAGTTCATTTTATATTACCGTTAATATAAGAATTCAGCGTAATTCTATCACATTTCTTCAAATTACGTCGCTCCTATTTCAGATAGCGTACTGGGCTGGCCGGCATCTTAATCCGCGTGGAATGGCGAGTAAAATGCACTATTAAGCTTCTATGATAGGGCATTCGCAGACCCGATTAGATCATTTTATATTTTGTTTAATATAAGATTTCAGGGAAATTCTATCACATTTGTTCAATTTACGTCGCTCCTATTTCAGTTAGCGTATTGGGCTAACCTGCATCTCAAAGCGCATGAAATGGCGAATAAAATGGACTATTAAACTTCTAGGGTAGGGCAAACAGAGACCCGATTAGATCATTTTATATTACGGTTAATATAAGAATTCAGCGTAATTCTTTCACATTTCTTCAAATTACGACGCTCCTATTTCAGATAGCGTACTGGGCTGGCCGGCATCTTAAAGCGCGTGGAATGGCGAGTAAAATGCACTATTAAACTTCTATGATAGGGCAATCAGTGACCTGATTAGATCATTTTATATTATAGTTAATATAAGAATTCAGCGAAATTCTATCACATTTGTTCAATTTACGTCGCTCCAATTTCAGATAGCGTATTGGGCTAAGCGGCATCTCAACGCGCATGAAATGGTGAATAAAATGCACTATTAAACTTCTAGGCTAGGGCGAACAGAGACCCGAGCAGATCATTTTACATTATGGTTAATAAAAGAATTCAGCGTAATTCTATCACATTTGTTCAACTTACGTCGCTCCTATTTCAGATAGCGTATTGGGCTAAGCGGCATCTCAAAGCGCATGAAATGGCGAGTGAAATGCACTATTAAACTCCTAGGGTAGGGCAAACAGAGACCCGATTAGATCATTTTATATTATGGTTAATTTAAGAATTCAACAAGATTCTATCGCATTTGTTGAATTTACGTCGCTCCTATTTCAGATAGCGTACTGGGCTAGGCGGCATCTTAAAGCGCGTGGAATAGCGAGTAAAATGCACTGTTAAACTTCAATGATAGGGCAGTCAGAGACCCGATTAGATCATTTTATATTATGGTTAATATAAGAATTCAGCGAAATTCTATCACATTTGTTCAATTTGCGTCGCTCATATTTCAGATAGCGTATTGGGCTAAGCGGCATCTCAAAGCGCATGAAATGGCGCGTAAAATGCGCTATTAAACTTCTAGGATAAGGCAAACGGAGACCCGATTAGTTCATTTTATATTACCGTTAATATAAGAATTCAGCGTAATTCTATCACATTTCTTCAAATTACGTCGCTCCTATTTCAGATAGCGTACTGGGCTGGCCGGCATCTTAATCCGCGTGGAATGGCGAGTAAAATGCACTATTAAGCTTCTATGATAGGGCATCCACAGACCCGATTAGATCATTTTATATTTTGTTTAATATAAGATTTCAGGGAAATTCTATCACATTTGTTCAATTTACGTCGCTCCTATTTCAGTTAGCGTATTGGGCTAACCGGCATCACAAAGCGCATGAAATGGCGAATAAAATGGACAATAAAACTTCTAGGGTAGGGCAAACGGAGACCCGATTAGATCATTTTATATTACGGTTAATATAAGAATTCAGCGTAATTCTATCACATTTCTTCAAATTACGTCGCTCCTATTTCAGATAGCGTACTGGGCTGGCCGGCACCTTAAAGCGCGTGGAATGGCGAGTAAAATGCACTATTAAACTTCTATGATAGGGCAATCAGTGACCCGATTAGATAATTTTATATTATAGTTAATTTAAGAATTCAGCGAAATTCTATCACATTTGTTCAATTTACGTAGCTCCTATTTCAGATAGCGTATTGGGCTAAGCGGCATCTCAAAGTGCATGAAATGGCGAGCAAAATGCACTATTAAACTTCTATGATAGGGCATTCAGTGACCCGATTAGATCCTTTTATATTATAGTTAATTTAAGAATTCAGCGAAATTCTATCACATTTGTTCAATTTACGTCGCTCCTATTTCAGATAGCGTATTGGGCTAAGCGGCATCTCAAAGCGCATGAAATGGCGAGCAAAATGCACTATTAAACTTCTAGGGTAGGGCAAACAGAGACCCGATTAGATCATTTTATATTTTTGTTAATATAAGAATTCAGCGAAATTCTATCACATTTGTTCAATTAACGTCGCTCATATTTCCGATAGCGTATTGGGCTAAGCGGCATCTCAAAGCGCATGAAATGGCGAGTAAAATGCACTATTAAACTTCTAGGGTAGGGCAAACAGGGACCCGATTAGATCATTTTATATTACGGTTAATATAAGAATTCAGCGTAATTCTATCACATTTCTTCAAATTACGTCGCTCCTATTTCAGATAGCGTACTGGGCTGGTCGGCATCTTAAAGCGCGTGGAATGGCGAGTAAAATGCACTATTAAACTTCTATGATAGGGCAATCAGTGACCCGATTAGATCATTTTATATTATAGTTAATTTAAGAATTCAGCGAAATTCTATCACATTTGTTCAATTTACGTCGCTCCAATTTCAGATAGCGTATTGGGGTAAGCGGCATCTCAAAGCGCATGAAATGGTGAATAAAATGCACTATTAAACTTCTAGGCTAGGGCGAACAGAGACCCGAGCAGATCATTTTACATTATGGTTAATAAAAGAATTCAGCGTAATTCTATCACATTTGTTCAACTTACGTCGCTCCTATTTCAGATAGCGTATTGGGCTAAGCGGCATCTCAAAGCGCATGAAATGGCGAGTGAAATGCACTATTAGACTTCTATGGTAGGGCGAACAGAGACCCGATTGGAACATTTTACATTAAGGTTAATATAAGAATTCACGGAAATTCTATCACATTTGTTCAATTTACGTCGCTCCTATTCCAGATAGCGTATTGGGCCACGCGGCATCTCAAAGCGCATGAAATGGCGAGTAAAATGCGCTATTAAACTTCTAGGATAAGGCAAACACAGACCCGATTAGATCATTTTATATTACGGTTAATATAAGAATTCAGCGTAATTCTATCACATTTGTTCAAGTTACGTCGCTCCTATTTCAGATAGCGTACTGGGCTAGGCGGCATCTTAAAGCGCGTGGAATGGCGAGTAAAATGCACTACTAATCTTCTATGATAGGGCAATCAGAGACCCGATTAGATCATTTTATATTATGGTTAATATAAGAATTCAGCGAAATTCTATCACATTTGTTCAATTTGCGTCGCTCATATTTCAGATAGCGTATTGGGCTAAGCGGCATCTCAAAGCGCATGAAATGGCGCGTAAAATGCGCTATTAAACTTCTAGGATAAGGCAAACGGAGACCCGATTAGTTCATTTTATATTACCGTTAATATAAGAATTCAGCGTAATTCTATCACATTTCTTCAAATTACGTCGCTCCTATTTCAGATAGCGTACTGGGCTGGCCGGCATCTTAATCCGCGTGGAATGGCGAGTAAAATGCACTATTAAGCTTCTATGATAGGGCATTCGCAGACCCGATTAGATCATTTTATATTTTGTTTAATATAAGATTTCAGGGAAATTCTATCACATTTGTTCAATTTACGTCGCTCCTATTTCAGTTAGCGTATTGGGCTAACCGGCATCTCAAAGCGCATGAAATGGCGAATAAAATGGACAATTAAACTTCTAGGGTAGGGCAAACGGAGACCCGATTAGATCATTTTATATTACGGTTAATATAAGAATTCAGCGTAATTCTATCACATTTCTTCAAATTACGTCGCTCCTATTTCAGATAGCGTACTGGGCTGGCCGGCACCTTAAAGCGCGTGGAATGGCGAGTAAAATGCACTATTAAACTTCTATGATAGGGCAATCAGTGACCCGATTAGATAATTTTATATTATAGTTAATTTAAGAATTCAGCGAAATTCTATCACATTTGTTCAATTTACGTCGCTCCTATTTCAGATAGCGTATTGGGCTAAGCGGCATCTCAAAGTGCATTGAAATGGCGTGCAAAATGCACTATTAAACTTCTATGATAGGGCATTCAGTGACCCGATTAGATCCTTTTATATTATAGTTAATTTAAGAATTCAGCGAAATTCTATCACATTTGTTCAATTTACGTCGCTCCTATTTCAGATAGCGTATTGGGCTAAGCGGCATCTCAAAGCGCATGAAATGGCGAGCAAAATGCACTATTAAACTTCTAGGGTAGGGCAAACAGAGACCCGATTAGATCATTTTATATTTTTGTTAATATAAGAATTCAGCGAAATTCTATCACATTTGTTCAATTAACGTCGCTCATATTTCCGATAGCGTATTGGGCTAAGCGGCATCTCAAAGCGCATGAAATGGCGAGTAAAATGCACTATTAAACTTTTAGGGTAGGGCAATCAGTGACCCGATTAGATCATTTTATATTATAGTTAATTTAAGAACTCAGCGATATTCTATCACATTTGTTCAATTTACGTCGCTCCTATTTCAGATAGCGTATTGGGCTAAGCGGCATCTCAAAGCGCATGAAATGGCGAGCAAAATGCACTATTAAACTTCTAGGGTACGGCAAACAGAGACCCGATTAGATCATTTTGTACTATGGTTAATTTAAGAATTCAGCAAAATTCTATCACGTTTGTTCAATTTACGTCGCTCCTATTGCAGATAGCGTGTTGGGCTAAGCGGCATCTCAAAGCGCATGAAATGGCGAGTGAAATGCACTATAAGACTTCTATGGTAGGGCGAACAGAGACCAGATTAGATCATTTTACATTCTGGTTAATAAAATAATTCAGCGAAATTCTATCACATTTGTTCAACTTTCGTCGCTCCTATTTCAGATAGCGTATTGAGCTAAGCGGCAACTGAAAGCACATGAAATGACGAGTGAAATGCACTATTAAACTTCTAGGGTAGGGCGAACAGAGACCCGATTAGATCATTTTACATTAAGGTTAATATAAGAATTCAGGGAAATTCTATCACATTTGTTCAATTTACGTCGCTCCTATTTCAGATAGCGTACTGGGCTAGGCGGCATCTTAAAGCGCGTGGAATGGCGAGTAAAATGCACTACTAATCTTCTATGATAGGGCAATCAGAGACCCGATTAGATCATTTTATATTTTGTTTAATACAAGATTTCAGGGAAATTCTAGCACATTTGTTCAATTCGTGTCGCTGATATTTCAGATAGCGTACTGGGCTGGTCGGCATCTTAAAGCGCGTGGAATGGCGAGTAAAATGCACTATTAAACTTCTATGATAGGGCAATCAGTGACCCGATTAGATCATTTTATATTATAGTTAATTTAAGGATTCAGCGAAATTCTATCACACTTGTTCAATTTACGTCGCTGCAATTTCAGATAGCGTATTGGGCTAAGCGGCATCTCAAAGCGCATGAAATGGCGAGTAAAATGCGCTATTAAACTTCTAGGATAAGGCAAACACAGACCCGATTAGATCATTTTATATTACGGTTAATATAAGAATTCAGCGTAATTCTATCACATTTGTTCAAGTTACGTCGCTCCTATTTCAGATAGCGTACTGGGCTAGGCGGCATCTTAAAGCGCGTGGAATGGCGAGTAAAATGCACTACTAATCTTCTATGATAGGGCAATCAGAGACCCGATTAGATCATTTTATATTATGGTTAATTTAAGAATTCAGCAAAATTCTATCACATTTGTTCAACTTACGTCGCTCCTATTTCAGATAGCGTATTGGGCTAAGCGGCATCTCAAAGCGCATGAAATGGCGAGTGAAATGCACTATTAAACTCCTAGGGTAAGGCAAACAGAGACCCGATTGGATCATTTTATATTATGGTTAATTTAAGAATTCAACAAGATTCTACCGCATTTGTTGAATTTACGTCGCTCCTATTTCAGATAGCGTACTGGGCTAGGCGGCATCTTAAAGCGCGTGGAATCGCGAGTAAAATGCACTGTTAAACTTCAATGATAGGGCAGTCAGAGACCAGATTAGATCATTTTATATTATGGTTAATATAAGAATTCAGCGTAATTCTATCACATTTCTTCAAATTACGTCGCTCCTATTTCAGATAGCGTACTGGGCTAAGCGGCATCTCAAAGTGCATGAAATGGCGAGCAAAATGCACTATTAAACTTCTATGATAGGGCAATCAGTGACCCGATTAGATCCTTTTATATTATAGTTAATTTAAGAATTCAGCGAAATTCTATCACATTTGTTCAATTTACGTCGCTCCTATTTCAGATAGCGTATTGGGCTAAGCGGCATCTCAAAGCGCATGAAATGGCGAGCAAAATGCACTATTAAACTTCTAGGGTAGGGCAAACAGAGACCCGATTAGATCATTTTATATTTTTGTTAATATAAGAATTCAGCGAAATTCTATCACATTTGCTCAATTTACGTCGCTCATATTTCCGATAGCGTATTGGGCTAAGCGGCATCTCAAAGCGCATGAAATGGCGAGTAAAATGCACTATTAAACTTTTAGGGTAGGGCAATCAGTGATCCGATTAGAGCATTTTATATTATAGTTAATTTAAGAACTCAGCGATATTCTATCACATTTGTTCAATTTACGTCGCTCCTATTTCAGATAGCGTATTGGGCTAAGCGGCATCTCAAAGCGCATGAAATGGCGAGCAAACTGCACTATTAAACTTCTAGGGTAGGGCAAACAGAGACCCGATTAGATCATTTTGTACTATGGTTAATTTAAGAATTCAGCAAAATTCTATCACGTTTGTTCAATTTACGTCGCTCCTATTGCAGATAGCGTGTTGGGTTAAGCGGCATCTCGAAGCGCATGAAATGGCGAGTATAATGCACTCTTAAACTTCTAGGATAAGGCAAACAGATACCCGATTAGATCAGTTCATATTATGGTTAATATAAGAATTCAGCGAAATTCTATCACATTTGTTCAATTTACGTCGCTCCTATTTCAGATAGCGTATTGGGCTATGCGGCATCTTAAAGCGCTCGGAATGGCGAGTAAAATGCACTATTAATCTTCTATGCTAGGGCAATCAGAGACCCGATTAGATCATTTTATATTTTGGTTAATATAAGAATTCAGTGAAATTCTATCACATTTGTTCAATTTACGTCGCTCCTACTTCAGATAGCGTATTGGGCAAAGCGGCATCTCAAAGCGTATGAAATGGCGAGTAAAATGCACTATTAAACTCCTAGGGTAGGGCAAGCAGAGACCCGATTAGATCATTTTATATTATGGTTAATTTAAGAATTCAGCAAAATTCTATCACATTCGTTCAATTTATGTCGCTCCTATTTTAGATAGCGTATTGGGCTAAGCGGCATCTCAAAGCGCATGAAATGGCGAGTGAAATGCACTATAAGACTTCTATGGTAGGGCGAACAGAGACCAGATTAGATCATTTTACATTCTGGTTAATAAAATAATTCAGCGAAATTCTATCACATTTGTTCAACTTTCGTCGCTCCTATTTCAGATAGCGTATTGAGCTAAGCGGCAACTGAAAGCACATGAAATGACGAGTGAAATGCACTATTAAACTTCTAGGGTAGGGCGAACAGAGACCCGATTAGATCATTTTACATTAAGGTTAATATAAGAATTCAGGGAAATTCTATCACATTTGTTCAATTTACGTCGCTCCTATTTCAGATAGCGTACTGGGCTAGGCGGCATCTTAAAGCGCGTGGAATGGCGAGTAAAATGCACTACTAATCTTCTATGATAGGGCAATCAGAGACCCGATTAGATCATTTTATATTTTGTTTAATACAAGATTTCAGGGAAATTCTAGCACATTTGTTCAATTCGTGTCGCTGATATTTCAGATAGCGTACTGGGCTGGTCGGCATCTTAAAGCGCGTGGAATGGCGAGTAAAATGCACTATTAAACTTCTATGATGGGGCAATCAGTGACCCGATTAGATCATTTTATATTATAGTTAATTTAAGAATTCAGCGAAATTCTATCACACTTGTTCAATTTACGTCGCTCCAATTTCAGATAGCGTATTGGTCTAAGCGGCATCTCAAAGCGCATGAAATGGTGAATAAAATGCACTATTAAACTTCTAGGCTAGGGCGAACAGAGACCCGAGCAGATCATTTTACATTATGGTTAATAAAAGAATTCAGCGTAATTCTATCACATTTGTTCAACTTACGTCGCTCCTATTTCAGATAGCGTATTGGGCTAAGCGGCATCTCAAAGCGCATGAAATGGCGAGTGAAATGCACTATTAGACTTCTATGGTAGGGCGAACAGAGACCCGATTGGAACATTTTACATTAAGGTTAATATAAGAATTCACGGAAATTCTATCACATTTGTTCAATTTACGTCGCTCCTATTCCAGATAGCGTATTGGGCTAAGCGGCATCTCAAAGCGCATGAAATGGCGAGTAAAATGCGCTATTAAACTTCTAGGATAAGGCAAACACAGACCCGATTAGATCATTTTATATTACCGTTAATATAAGAATTCAGCGTAATTCTATCACATTTCTTCAAATTACGTCGCTCCTATTTCAGATAGCGTACTGGGCTGGCCGGCATCTTAATCCGCGTGGAATGGCGAGTAAAATGCACTATTAAGCTTCTATGATAGGGCATTCACAGACCCGATTAGATCATTTTATATTTTGTTTAATATAAGATTTCAGGGAAATTCTATCACATTTGTTCAATTTACGTCGCTCCTATTTCAGTTAGCGTATTGGGCTAACCGGCATCTCAAAGCGCATGAAATGGCAAATAAAATGGACAATTAAACTTCTAGGGTAGGGCAAACGGAGACCCGATTAGATCATTTTATATTACGGTTAATATAAGAATTCAGCGTAATTCTATCACATTTCTTCAAATTACGTCGCTCCTATTTCAGATAGCGTACTGGGCTAAGCGGCATCTCAAAGTGCATGAAATGGCGAGCAAAATGCACTATTAAACTTCTATGATAGGGCAATCAGTGACCCGATTAGATCCTTTTATATTATAGTTAATTTAAGAATTCAGCGAAATTCTATCACATTTGTTCAATTTACGTCGCTCCTATTTCAGATAGCGTATTGGGCTAAGCGGCATCTCAAAGCGCATGAAATGGCGAGCAAAATGCACTATTAAACTTCTAGGGTAGGGCCAACAGAGACCCGATTAGATCATTTTGTACTATGGTTAATTTAAGAATTCAGCAAAATTCTATCACGTTTGTTCAATTTACGTCGCTCCTATTGCAGATAGCGTGTTGGGTTAAGCGGCATCTCGAAGCGCATGAAATGGCGAGTATAATGCACTCTTAAACTTCTAGGATAAGGCAAACAGATACCCGATTAGATCAGTTCATATTATGGTTAATATAAGAATTCAGCGAAATTCTATCACATTTGTTCAATTTACGTCGCTCCTATTTCAGATAGCGTATTGGGCTATGCGGCATCTTAAAGCGCTCGGAATGGCGAGTAAAATGCACTATTAAACTTCTATGCTAGGGCAATCAGAGACCCGATTAGATCATTTTATATTTTGGTTAATATAAGAATTCAGTGAAATTCTATCACATTTGTTCAATTTACGTCGCTCCTACTTCAGATAGCGTATTGGGCAAAGCGGCATCTCAAAGCGTATGAAATGGCGAGTAAAATGCACTATTAAACTCCTAGGGTAGGGCAAACAGAGACCCGATTAGATCATTTTATATTATGGTTAATTTAAGAATTCAGCAAGATTCTATCACATTTGTTGAATTTACGTCGCTCCTATTTCAGATAGCGTACTGGGCTAGGCGGCATCTTAAAGCGCGTGGAATGGCGAGTAAAATGCACTACTAATCTTCTATGATAGGGCAATCAGAGACCCGATTAGATCATTTTATATTTTGTTTAATACAAGATTTCAGGGAAATTCTAGCACATTTGTTCAATTCGTGTCGCTGATATTTCAGATAGCGTATTGGGCTAAGCGGCATCTCAAAGCGCATGAAATGGCGAGTAAAATTCACTATTAAACTCCTAGGGTAGGGCAAACAGAGACCCGATTAGATCATTTTATATTATGGTTAATTTAAGAATTCAGCAAGATTCTATCACATTTGTTGAATTTACGTCGCTCCTATTTCAGATAGCGTACTGGGCTAGGCGGCATCTTAAAGCGCGTGGAATCGCGAGTAAAATGCACTGTGAAACTGCAATGATAGGGCAGTCAGAGACCCGATTAGATCATTTTATATTTTGTTTAATATAAGATTTCAGGGAAATCCTATCACATTTGTTCTATTTACGTCGCTCCTATTTCAGTTAGCGTATTGGGCTAACCGGCATCTCAAAGCGCATGAAATGGCGAATAAAATGGACTATTAAACTTCTCGGGTAGGGCAAACAGAGACCCGATTAGATCATTTTATATTACGGTTAATATAAGAATTCAGCGTAATTCTATCACATTTCTTCAAATTACGTCGCTCCTATTTCAGATAGTGTACTGGGCTGACCGGCATCTTAAAGCGCGTGGAATGGCGAGTAAAATGCACTATTAAACTTCTATGATAGGACAATCAGTGACCCGATTAGATCATTTTATATTATAGTTAATTTAAGAATTCAGCGAAATTCTATCACATTTGTTCAATTTACGTCGCACCTGTTTCAGATACGGTACTGGGCTAGGCGGCATCTTAAAGCGCGTGGAATGGCGGGTAAAATGCACTATTAAACTTCTATTATAGGGCTATCAGAGACCCGATTAGATCATTTTATATTTTGGTTAATATAAGAATCCAGCGAAATTCTATCACATTCGTTCAATTTACGTCGCTCCTATTTCAGATAGCGTATTGGGCTAAGCGCCATCTCAAAGCGCATGAAATGGCGAGTAAAATGCACTATTAAACTTCTAGGGTAGGGCAAACAGAGACCCGATTAGATCATTTTATATTATGGTTAATTTAAGAATTCAGCAAAATTCTATCACATTTGTTCAATTTACGTCGCTCCTATTCCAGATAGCGTACTGGGCTAGGCGGAATCTTAAAGCGCGTGGATTGGCGAGTAAAAGGCACTCTCAAACTTCTAGGATAAGGCAAACAGAGACCCGAGTCGTTCATTTTATATTACGGTTAATATAAGAATTCAGCGTAATTCTATCACATTTGTTCAACGTACGTCGCTCCTATTTCAGATAGCGTATTGGGCTAAGCGGCATCTCAGAGCGCATGAAATGGCGAGTGAAATGCGCTATTAGACTTCTATGGTAGGGTGAACAGAGGCCCGATTACATCATTTTACATTCTGGTTAATAAAATAATTCAGCGAAATTCTATCACATTTGTTCAATTTGCGTCGCTCATATTTCAGATAGCGTATTGGGATAAGCGGCATCTCAAAGCGCATGAAATGGCGCGTAAAATGCGCTATTAAACTTCTAGGATAAGGCAAACGGAGACCCGATTAGTTCATTTTATATTACGGTTAATATAAGAATTCAGCGTAATTCTATCACATTTCTTCAAATTACGTCGCTCCTATTTCAGATAGCGTACTGGGCTGGCCGGCATCTTAAACCGCGTGGAATTGCGAGTAAAATGCACTATTAAGCTTCTATGATAGGGCATTCACAGACCCGATTAGATCATTTTATATTTTGTTTAATATAAGATTTCAGGGAAATTCTATCACATTAGTTCAATTTACGTCGCTCATATTTCAGATAGCGTATTGGGCTAAGCGGCATCTCAAAGCGCATGAAATGGCGAGTAGAATGCACTATTAAACTTCTAGGGTAGTGCAACCAGAGACCCGATTAGTTCATTTTATATTACGGTTAATATAAGAATTCAGCGTAATTCTATCGCATTTGTTCAATTTACGTCGCTCCTATTTCAGATAGCGTACTGGGCTAGGCGGCATCTTAGAGCGCGTGAAATGGCGAGTAAAATGCACTATGAAACTTCTATGATAGGGCAATCAGAGACCCGATTAGATTATTTTATATTTTGGTTAATATAAGAATTCAGGGAAATTCTATCACATTTGTTCAATTTACGTCGCTCCTATTTCAGATATCGTATTGGGCTAAGCGGCATCTCAAAGCGCATGAAATGACGAGTGAAATGCAATATTATACATCTAGGGTAGGGTGAACAGAGACCCGAAGAGATCATTTTACATTAAGGTGAATATAAGAATGCAGCGTAATTCTGTCACATTTGTTCAACTTACGTCGCTCCTATTTCAGATAGCGTATTGGGTTAAGCGTCATCTCGAAGCGCATGAAATGACGAGTGAAGTGCACTAATAAACTTCTAGGGTAGGGCGAACAGAGACCCGATTAGATCATTTTACATTAAGGTTAATATAAGTATTCAGCGACATTTTATCACACTTGTTCAATTTACGTCGCTTCTATTTCAGCCAGCGTACTGGGCTAGGCGGCATCTTAAAGCGCGTGGAATGGCGAGTAAAATGCACTATTAACCTTCTGTGATAGGGCAATCAGAGACCAATTAGATCATTTTATACTTTGGTTAATATAAGAATTCAGCGAAATTCTATCACATTTGTTCAATTTACGTCGCTCCTATTTCAGATAGCGTATTGGGCTAAGCGGCATCTCAAAGCGCATGAAATGACGAGTGAAATGCACTATTAAACTTCTAGGTAGGGCAAACAGGGTCCCGATTAGATCATTTTATATTATGGTTAATTTAAGAATTCAGCGAAATTCTATCACATTTGTTCAATTTACGTCGCTCCTATTTCAGATAGCGTATTGGGCTAAGCGGCATCTCAAAGCGCATGAAATGGCGTGTAAAATGCACGATTAAACTTCTAGGGTAGGGCAAACAGAGACCCGATTAGATCATTTTATATTTTGGTTAATATAAGAATTCAGCGAAATTCTATCACATTTGTTCAATTTACGTCGCTCCTATTTCAGATAGCGTATTGGGCTAAGCCGGATCTCAAAGCGCATGAAATGGCGACTAAAATGCACTATTAAACTTCTAGGGTAGGGCAAACAGAGACCCGATTAGATCATTTTATATTATGGTTAATTTAAGAATTCTGCGAAATTCTATGACATTTGTTCAATTTACGTCGCTCCTATTTCAGATAGCGTATTGGGCTAAGCGGCATCTCAAAGCGCATGAAATGGCGTGTAAAATGCACGATTAAACTTCTAGGGTAGGGCAAACAGAGACCCGATTAGATCATTTTATATTTTGGTTAATATAAGAATTCAGCGAAATTCTATCACAATTGTTCTATTTACGTCGCTCCTATTTCAGATAGCGTATTGGGCTAAGCGGCATCTCAAAGCGCATGAAATGGCGAGTGAAATGCACTATTAAACTTCTAGGGTAGGGCGAACAGAGACCCGATTAGATCATTTTACATTAAGGTTAATATAAGTATTCAGGGAAATTCTATCACATTTGTTCAATTTACGTCGCTCCTATTTCAGATAGCGTATTGGGCTAAGCGGCATCTCAAAGAGCATGAAATGGCGAGTAAAATGCACTGTTAAACTACTCGGGTAGGGCAAACAGAGACCCGATTAGATCATTTCATATTATGGTTTATTTAAGAATTCAGAAAAATTCTATAACATTTGTTCAATTTACGTCGCTGATATTTCAGATAGCGTATTGGGCTAAGCGGCATCTCAATGCGCATGAAATGGCGAGTAAAATGCACTATTAAACTTCTAGGATAAGGCAAACAGAGACCCGATTAGATCATTTTATATTACGGTTAATATAAGAATTCAGCGTAATTCTATCACATTTGTTCAACTTACGTCGCTCCTATTTCAGATAGCGTACTGGGCTAGGCGGCATCTTAAAGCGCGTGGAATGGCGAGTAAAATGCACTATTATACTTCTATGATAGGGCTATCGGAGACCCGATTAGATCATTTTATATTTTGGTTAATATAAGAATTCAGCGAAATTCTATCACATTTGTTCAACTTACGTCGCTGCTATTTCAGATAGCGTATTGGGCTAAGCGGCATCTCAAAGCGCATGAAATGACGAGTGAAATGCACTATTAAACTTCTAGGGTAGGGCAAACAGAGACCGGATAAGATCATTTTATATTATGGTTAATTTAAGAATTCAGCGAAACTCTATCATATTTGTTCAATTTACGTCGCTCCTATTCCAGATAGCGTATTGGGCTAAGCGGCATCTCAATGCGCATGAAATGGCGAGTAAAATGCACTATTAAACTTCTAGGATAAGGCAAACAGAGACCCGATTAGATCATTTTATATTACGGTTAATATAAGAATTCTGCGTAATTCTATCACATTTGTTCAACTTACGTCGCTCCTATTTCAGATAGCGTACTGGGCTAGGCGGCATCTTAAAGCGCGTGGAATGGCGAGTAAAATGCACTATTAAACTTCTATGATAGGGCTATCGGAGACCCGATTAGATCATTTTATATTTTGGTTAATATAAGAATCCAGCGAAATTCTATCACATTCGTTCAATTTACGTCGCTCCTATTTCAGATATCGTATTGGGCTAAGCGGCATCTCAAAGCGCATGAAATGGCGAGTAAAATGCACTGCTAAACTTCTAGGGTAGGGCGAACGAAGGCCCGATTAGATCATTTTACATTGAGGTTAATATAAGTATTCAGGGAAATTCTATCACATTTGTTCAATTTACGTCGCTCCTATTTCAGATAGCGTACTGGTCTAAGCGCCATCTCAAAGCGCATGAAATTGCGAGTGAAATGCACTATTAAACTTCTAGGGTAGGGCGTACAGAGACGCGATTAGATCATTTTACATTAAGGTTAATATAAGTATTCAGGGAAATTCTATCACATTTGTTCAATTTACGTCGCTCCTATTTCAGATAGCGCATTGGGCTAAGCGGCATCTCAAAGCCCATGAAATGGCGTGTAAAATGCACGATTAAACTTCTAGGGTAGGGCAAACAGAGACCCGATTAGATCATTTTATATTTTGGTTAATATAAGAATTCAGCGAAATTCTATCACATTTGTTCAATTTACGTCGCTCCTATTTCAGATAGCGTATTGGGCTAAGCCGGATCGCAAAGCGCATGAAATTGCGACTAAAATGCACTATTAAACTTCTAGGGTAGGGCAAACAGAGACCCGATTAGATCATTTTACATTATGGTTAATTTAAGAATTCAGCAAAATTCTAACACATTTGTTCAACGTACGTCGCTCCTATTTCAGATACGGTACTGGGCTAGGCGGCATCTTAAAGCGCGTGGAATGGCGGGTAAAATGCACTATTAAACTTCTATTATAGGGCTATCAGAGACCCGATTAGATCATTTTATATTTTGGTTAATATAAGAATCCAGCGAAATTCTATCACATTCGTTCAATTTACGTCGCTCCTATTTCAGATAGCGTATTGGGCTAAGCGCCATCTCAAAGCGCATGAAATGGCGAGTAAAATGCACTATTAAACTTCTAGGGTAGGGCAAACAGAGACCCGATTAGATCATTTTATATTATGGTTAATTTAAGAATTCAGCAAAATTCTATCACATTTGTTCAATTTACGTCGCTCCTATTCCAGATAGCGTACTGGGCTAGGCGGAATCTTAAAGCGCGTGGATTGGCGAGTAAAAGGCACTCTTAAACTTCTAGGATAAGGCAAACAGAGACCCGAGTCGTTCATTTTATATTACGGTTAATATAAGAATTCAGCGTAATTCTATCACATTTGTTCAACGTACGTCGCTCCTATTTCAGATAGCGTATTGGGCTAAGCGGCATCTCAGAGCGCATGAAATGGCGAGTGAAATGCGCTATTAGACTTCTATGGTAGGGTGAACAGAGGCCCGATTACATCATTTTACATTCTGGTTAATAAAATAATTCAGCGAAATTCTATCACATTTGTTCAATTTGCGTCGCTCATATTTCAGATAGCGTATTGGGATAAGCGGCATCTCAAAGCGCATGAAATGGCGCGTAAAATGCGCTATTAAACTTCTAGGATAAGGCAAACGGAGACCCGATTAGTTCATTTTATATTACGGTTAATATAAGAATTCAGCGTAATTCTATCACATTTCTTCAAATTACGTCGCTCCTATTTCAGATAGCGTACTGGGCTGGCCGGCATCTTAAACCGCGTGGAATGGCGAGTAAAATGCACTATTAAGCTTCTATGATAGGGCATTCACAGACCCGATTAGATCATTTTATATTTTGTTTAATATAAGATTTCAGGGAAATTCTATCACATTAGTTCAATTTACGTCGCTCATATTTCAGATAGCGTATTGGGCTAAGCGGCATCTCAAAGCGCATGAAATGGCGAGTAGAATGCACTATTAAACTTCTAGGGTAGTGCAACCAGAGACCCGATTAGTTCATTTTATATTACGGTTAATATAAGAATTCAGCGTAATTCTATCGCATTTGTTCAATTTACGTCGCTCCTATTTCAGATAGCGTACTGGGCTAGGCGGCATCTTAGAGCGCGTGAAATGGCGAGTAAAATGCACTATGAAACTTCTATGATAGGGCAATCAGAGACCCGATTAGATTATTTTATATTTTGGTTAATATAAGAATTCAGGGAAATTCTATCACATTTGTTCAATTTACGTCGCTCCTATTTCAGATATCGTATTGGGCTAAGCGGCATCTCAAAGCGCATGAAATGACGAGTGAAATGCAATATTATACATCTAGGGTAGGGTGAACAGAGACCCGAAGAGATCATTTTACATTAAGGTGAATATAAGAATGCAGCGTAATTCTGTCACATTTGTTCAACTTACGTCGCTCCTATTTCAGATAGCGTATTGGGTTAAGCGTCATCTCGAAGCGCATGAAATGACGAGTGAAGTGCACTAATAAACTTCTAGGGTAGGGCGAACAGAGACCCGATTAGATCATTTTACATTAAGGTTAATATAAGTATTCAGCGACATTTTATCACACTTGTTCAATTTACGTCGCTTCTATTTCAGCCAGCGTACTGGGCTAGGCGGCATCTTAAAGCGCGTGGAATGGCGAGTAAAATGCACTATTAACCTTCTGTGATAGGGCAATCAGAGACCAGATTAGATCATTTTATACTTTGGTTAATATAAGAATTCAGCGAAATTCTATCACATTTGTTCAATTTACGTCGCTCCTATTTCAGATAGCGTATTGGGCTAAGCGGCATCTCAAAGCGCATGAAATGACGAGTGAAATGCACTATTAAACTTCTAGGGTAGGGCAAACAGGGTCCCGATTAGATCATTTTATATTATGGTTAATTTAAGAATTCAGCGAAATTCTATCACATTTGTTCAATTTACGTCGCTCCTATTTCAGATAGCGTATTGGGCTAAGCGGCATCTCAAAGCGCATGAAATGGCGTGTAAAATGCACGATTAAACTTCTAGGGTAGGGCAAACAGAGACCCGATTAGATCATTTTATATTTTGGTTAATATAAGAATTCAGCGAAATTCTATCACATTTGTTCAATTTACGTCGCTCCTATTTCAGATAGCGTATTGGGCTAAGCCGGATCTCAAAGCGCATGAAATGGCGACTAAAATGCACTATTAAACTTCTAGGGTAGGGCAAACAGAGACCCGATTAGATCATTTTATATTATGGTTAATTTAAGAATTCTGCGAAATTCTATGACATTTGTTCAATTTACGTCGCTCCTATTTCAGATAGCGTATTGGGCTAAGCGGCATCTCAAAGCGCATGAAATGGCGTGTAAAATGCACGATTAAACTTCTAGGGTAGGGCAAACAGAGACCCGATTAGATCATTTTATATTTTGGTTAATATAAGAATTCAGCGAAATTCTATCACAATTGTTCTATTTACGTCGCTCCTATTTCAGATAGCGTATTGGGCTAAGCGGCATCTCAAAGCGCATGAAATGGCGAGTGAAATGCACTATTAAACTTCTAGGGTAGGGCGAACAGAGACCCGATTAGATCATTTTACATTAAGGTTAATATAAGTATTCAGGGAAATTCTATCACATTTGTTCAATTTACGTCGCTCCTATTTCAGATAGCGTATTGGGCTAAGCGGCATCTCAAAGAGCATGCAATGGCGAGTAAAATGCACTGTTAAACTACTCGGGTAGGGCAAACAGAGACCCGATTAGATCATTTCATATTATGGTTTATTTAAGAATTCAGAAAAATTCTATAACATTTGTTCAATTTACGTCGCTGATATTTCAGATAGCGTATTGGGCTAAGCGGCATCTCAATGCGCATGAAATGGCGAGTAAAATGCACTATTAAACTTCTAGGATAAGGCAAACAGAGACCCGATTAGATCATTTTATATTACGGTTAATATAAGAATTCAGCGTAATTCTATCACATTTGTTCAACTTACGTCGCTCCTATTTCAGATAGCGTACTGGGCTAGGCGGCATCTTAAAGCGCGTGGAATGGCGAGTAAAATGCACTATTATACTTCTATGATAGGGCTATCGGAGACCCGATTAGATCATTTTATATTTTGGTTAATATAAGAATTCAGCGAAATTCTATCACATTTGTTCAACTTACGTCGCTGCTATTTCAGATAGCGTATTGGGCTAAGCGGCATCTCAAAGCGCATGAAATGACGAGTGAAATGCACTATTAAACTTCTAGGGTAGGGCAAACAGAGACCGGATAAGATCATTTTATATTATGGTTAATTTAAGAATTCAGCGAAACTCTATCATATTTCTTCAATTTACGTCGCTCCTATTCCAGATAGCGTATTGGGCTAAGCGGCATCTCAATGCGCATGAAATGGCGAGTAAAATGCACTATTAAACTTCTAGGATAAGGCAAACAGAGACCCGATTAGATCATTTTATATTACGGTTAATATAAGAATTCTGCGTAATTCTATCACATTTGTTCAACTTACGTCGCTCCTATTTCAGATAGCGTACTGGGCTAGGCGGCATCTTAAAGCGCGTGGAATGGCGAGTAAAATGCACTATTAAACTTCTATGATAGGGCTATCGGAGACCCGATTAGATCATTTTATATTTTGGTTAATATAAGAATCCAGCGAAATTCTATCACATTCGTTCAATTTACGTCGCTCCTATTTCAGATATCGTATTGGGCTAAGCGGCATCTCAAAGCGCATGAAATGGCGAGTAAAATGCACTGCTAAACTTCTAGGGTAGGGCGAACGAAGGCCCGATTAGATCATTTTACATTGAGGTTAATATAAGTATTCAGGGAAATTCTATCACATTTGTTCAATTTACGTCGCTCCTATTTCAGATAGCGTACTGGTCTAAGCGCCATCTCAAAGCGCATGAAATTGCGAGTGAAATGCACTATTAAACTTCTAGGGTAGGGCGTACAGAGACGCGATTAGATCATTTTACATTAAGGTTAATATAAGTATTCAGGGAAATTCTATCACATTTGTTCAATTTACGTCGCTCCTATTTCAGATAGCGCATTGGGCTAAGCGGCATCTCAAAGCCCATGAAATGGCGAGTAAAATGCACTGCTAAACTTGTAGGGTAGGGCAAACAGGAACCCGATTAGATCATTTTATATTATCGTTAATCCAAGATGTCAGCAAAATTCTATCACATTTGTTCAATTTACGTCGCTCCAATTTCAGATAGCGTACTGGGCTAGGCGGCATCTTAAAGCGCATGAAATGACGAGTGAAATGCACTATTAAACTACTATGATAGGGCAATCAGAGACCCGACTAGATCATTTTATATTTTGGTTAATATAAGAATTCAGCGAAATTCTATCACAATTGTTCAATTTAAGTCGCTCCTATTTCAGATAGCGTATTGGGCTAAGCGGCATCTCAAAGCGCATGAAATGGCGAGTAAAATTCACTATTAAACTCCTAGGGTAGGGCAAACAGAGACCCGATTAGATCATTTTATATTATGGTTAATTTAAGAATTCAGCAAGATTCTATCACATTTGTTGAATTTACGTCGCTCCTATTTCAGATAGCGTACTGGGCTAGGCGGCATCATAAAGCGCGTGGAATCGCGAGTAAAATGCACTGTGAAACTTCAATGATAGGGCAGTCAGAGACCCGATTAGATCATTTTATATTTTGTTTAATATAAGATTTCAGGGAAATCCTATCACATTTGCTCTATTTACGTCGCTCCTATTTCAGTTAGCGTATTGGGCTAACCGGCATCTCAAAGCGCATGAAATGGCGAATAAAATGGACTATTAAACTTCTCGGGTAGGGCAAACAGAGACCCGATTAGATCATTTTATATTACGGTTAATATAAGAATTCAGCGTAATTCTATCACATTTCTTCAAATTACGTCGCTCCTATTTCAGATAGTGTACTGGGCTGACCGGCACCTTAAAGCGCGCGGAATGGCGAGTAAAATGCACTATTAAACTTCTATGATAGGACAATCAGTTACCCGATTAGATCATTTTATATTATAGTTAATTTAAGAATTCAGCGTAATTCTATCGCATTTGTTCAATTTACGTCGCTCCTATTTCAGATAGCGTACTGGGCTAGGCGGCATCTTAGAGCGCGTGAAATGGCGAGTAAAATGCACTATGAAACTTCTATGATAGGGCAATCAGAGACCCGATTAGATTATTTTATATTTTGGTTAATATAAGAATTCAGGGAAATTCTATCACATTTGTTCAATTTACGTCGCTCCTATTTCAGATATCGTATTGGGCTAAGCGGCATCTCAAAGCGCATGAAATGACGAGTGAAATGCAATATTATACATCTAGGGTAGGGTGAACAGAGACCCGAAGAGATCATTTTACATTAAGGTGAATATAAGAATGCAGCGTAATTCTGTCACATTTGTTCAACTTACGTCGCTCCTATTTCAGATAGCGTATTGGGTTAAGCGTCATCTCGAAGCGCATGAAATGACGAGTGAAGTGCACTAATAAACTTCTAGGGTAGGGCGAACAGAGACCCGATTAGATCATTTTACATTAAGGTTAATATAAGTATTCAGCGACATTCTATCACACTTGTTCAATTAACGTCGCTTCTATTTCAGCCAGCGTACTGGGCTAGGCGGCATCTTAAAGCGCGTGGAATGGCGAGTAAAATGCACTATTAACCTTCTGTGATAGGGCAATCAGAGACCAGATTAGATCATTTTATACTTTGGTTAATATAAGAATTCAGCGAAATTCTATCACATTTGTTCAATTTACGTCGCTCCTATTTCAGATAGCGTATTGGGCTAAGCGGCATCTCAAAGCGCATGAACTGACGAGTGAAATGCACTATTAAACTTCTAGGGTAGGGCAAACAGGGTCCCGATTAGATCATTTTATATTATGGTTAATTTAAGAATTCAGCGAAATTCTATCACATTTGTTCAATTTACGTCGCTCCTATTTCAGATAGCGTATTGGGCTAAGCGGCATCTCAAAGCGCATGAAATGGCGTGTAAAATGCACGATTAAACTTCTAGGGTAGGGCAAACAGAGACCCGATTAGATCATTTTATATTTTGGTTAATATAAGAATTCAGCGAAATTCTATCACATTTGTTCAATTTACGTCGCTCCTATTTCAGATAGCGTATTGGGCTAAGCCGGATCTCAAAGCGCATGAAATGGCGACTAAAATGCACTATTAAACTTCTAGGGTAGGGCAAACAGAGACCCGATTAGATCATTTTATATTATGGTTAATTTAAGAATTTAGCAAAATTCTATGACATTTGTTCAACCTACGTCGCTCCTATTTCAGATAGCGCACTGGGCTGGGCGGCAACTTAAAGCGCGTGGAATGGCGAGTAAAATGCACTACTAAACTGCTATGATAGGGCAATCAGAGACCCGATTAGATCAGTTTATATTTTGTTTAATATAAGATTTCAGGGAAATAGTATCACATTTGTTCAATTTACGTCGCTCCTATATCAGATAGCGTATTCGGCTAAGCGGCATCTCAAAGCGCATGAAATGGCGAGTGAAATGCACCGTTAGACTTCTATGGTAGGGCGAACAGAGACCCGATTAGATCATTTTACATTAAGGTTAATATAAGGATTCACGGAAATTCTATCACATTTGTTCAATTTACGTCGCTCCTATTTCAGATAGCGTACTGGGCTAGGCGGCATCTTAAAGCGGGTGGAATGGCGAGTAGAATGCACTATTAAAATTCTATGGTAGGGCAAACAGAGACTCGATTAGATCATTTTACATTAATGTTAATGAAAGAATTCAGCGAAATTCTATCACATTTGTTCAACTTACGTCGCTCCTATTTCAGATAGCGTATTGGGCTAAGCGGCATCTCAAAGCGCATGAAATGGCGAGTGAAATGCACTATTAGACTTCTATGTTAGGATGAACAGAGACCCGATTAGATCATTTTACATTAAGGTTAATATAAGGATTCACGGAAATTCTATCACATTTGTTCAATTTACGTCGCTCCTATTTCAGATAGCGTATTGGGCTATGCGGCATCTCAAAGCGCATGAAATGGCGCGTAAAATGCGCTATTAAACTTCTAGGATAAGGCAAACGGAGACCCGATTAGTTCATTTTATATTACGGTTAATATAAGAATTCAGCGTAATTCTATCACATTTCTTCAAATTACGTCGCTCCTATTTCAGATAGCGTACTGGGCCGGCCGGCATCTTAAACCGCGTGGAATGGCGCGTAAAATGCACTATTAAGCTTCTATGATAGGGCATTCACAGACCCGATTAGATCATTTTATATTTTGTTTAATATAAGATTTCAGGGAAATTCTATCACATTTGTTCAATTTACGTCGCTCATATTTCAGATAGCGTATTGGGCTAAGCGGCATCTCAAAGCGCATGAAATGGCGAGTAGAATGCACTATTAAACTTCTAGGGTAGTGCAAACAGAGACCCGATTAGTTCATTTTATATTACGGTTAATATAAGAATTCAGCGTAATTCTATCGCATTTGTTCAATTTACGTCGCTCCTATTTCAGATAGCGTACTGGGCTAGGCGGCATCTTAGAGCGCGTGAAATGGCGAGTAAAATGCACTATTAAACTTCTATGATAGGGCAATCAGGGACCCGATTAGATTATTTTATATTTTGGTTAATACAAGAATTCAGGGAAATTCTATCACATTTGTTCAATTTACGTCGCTCCTATTTCAGATATCGTTTTGGGCTAAGCGGCATCACAAAGCGCATGAAATGACGAGTGAAACGCACTATTAAACTTCTAGGGTAAGGCGAACAGAGTCCCGATTAGATCATTTTACATTAAGGTTAATATAAGTATTCAGGGAGATTCTATCACATTTGTTCAACGTACGTCGCTCCTATTTCAGATAGCGTACTGGGCTAGGCGGCATCTCAAAGCGCGTGGAATGGCGGGTAAAATGCACTATTAAACTTCTATGATAGGGCTAGCAGAGACCCGATTAGATCATTTTATATTACGGTTAATATAAGAATTCAGCGTAATTCTATCACATTTGTTCAACTTACGTCGCTCCTATTTCAGATAGCGTACTGGGCTAGGCGGCATCTTAAAGCGCACGAAATGGCGAGTGAAATGCACTATTAAACTTCTGGGGTTGGGCTATCGGAGACCCGATTAGATCATTTTACATTAAGGTTAATATAAGTATTCAGGGAAATTCTATCACATTTGTTCAATTTACGTCGCTCCTATTTCAGATAGCTTATTGGGCTAAGCGGCATCTCAAAGCGCATGAAATGACGAGTGTAATGCACTGTTAAACTTCTAGGGTAGGGCGAACAGAGAACCGATTAGATCATTTTACATTAAGGTTAATATGAGAATTCAGGGAAATTCTATCACGTTTTTCAATTTACGTCGCTCCTATTTCAGATAGCGTATTGGGCTAAGCGCCATCTCAAAGCGCATGAAATGGCGAGTAAAATGCACTATTAAACTTCTAGGGTAGGGCAAACAGAGACCCGATTAGATCATTTTATATTATGGTTAATTTAAGAATTCAGCCAAATTCTATCACATTTGCTCAATTTACGTCGCTCCTATTTCAGATAGCGTACTGGGCTAGACGGAATCTTAAAGCGCGTGGATTGGCGAGTAAAATGCACTATTAAACTTCTATGATAGGGCAATCAGAGACCCGATTAGATCATTTTACATTAAGGTTAATATAAGTATTCAGGGAAATTCTATCACATTTGTTCAATTTACGTCGCTCCTATTTCAGATAGCTTATTGGGCTAAGCGGCATCTCAAAGCGCATGAAATGACGAGTGAAATGCACTGTTAAACTTCTAGGGTAGGGCGAACAGAGAACCGATTAGATCATTTTACATTAAGGTTAATATGAGAATTCAGGGAAATTCTATCACGTTTTTCAATTTACGTCGCTCCTATTTCAGATAGCGTATTGGGCTAAGCGCCCTCTCAAAGCGCATGAAATGGCGAGTAAAATGCACTATTAAACTTCTAGGGTAGGGCAAACAGAGACCCGATTAGATCATTTTATATTATGGTTAATTTAAGAATTCAGCCAAATTCTATCACATTTGCTCAATTTACGTCGCTCCTATTTCAGATAGCGTACTGGGCTAGACGGAATCTTAAAGCGCGTGGATTGGCGAGTAAAATGCACTATTAAACTTCTATGATAGGGCAATCAGAGACCCGATTAGATCATTTTACATTAAGGTTAATATAAGTATTCAGGGAAATTCTATCACATTTGTTCAATTTACGTCGCTCCTATTTCAGATAGCGTATTGGGCTAAGCGGCATCTCAAAGCGCATGAAATGGCGAGTAAAATGCACTGTTAAACATCTAGGGTAGGGCAAACAGAGACGCGATTAGATCATTTCATATTATGGTTTATTTAGGAATTCAGAAAAATTCTATCACATTTGTTCAATTTACGTCGCTCCTATTTCAGATAGCGTACTGGGCTAGGCGGAATCGTAAAGCGCGTGGATTGGCGAGTAAAATGCACTATTAAACTTCTTTGATAGGGCAATCAGAGACCCGATTAGATCATTTTATATTTTGGTTAATATAAGAATTCAGCGAAATTCTATCACAATTGTTCTATTTACGTCGCTCCTATTTCAGATAGCGTATTGGGCTAAGCGGCATCTCAAAGCGCATGAAATGGCGTGTGAAATGCACTATTAAACTTCTATGGTAGGGCGAACAGAGATCCGATTAGATCATTTTACATTAAAGTTAATATAAGTATTCAGCGAGATTCTCTCACATTTGTTCAATTTACGTCGCTGATATTTTAGATAGCGTATTGGGCTAAGCGGCATCTCAAAGCGCAAGAAATGGCGAGTAAAATGCACTATTAAACTTCTAGGGTAGGGCAACCAGAGACCGGATTAGATCATTTTATATTATCGTTAATTTAAAAATGCAGCGTAATTCTATCACATTTTTTCAATTTACGTCGCTCCTATTTCAGATAGCGTACTGGGCTAGGCGGAATCTTAAAGCGCGTGGTTTGGCGAGTAAAATGCACTATTAAACTTCTATGATAGGGCAATCAGAGACCCGATTAGATCATTTTATATTTTGGTTAATATAAGAATTCAGCGAAAATCTATCACAACTGTTCTATTTACGTCGCTCCTATTTCAGATAGCGTATTGGGCTAAGCGGCATCTCAAAGCGCATGAAATGGCGAGTGAAATGCACTATTACACTTCTAGGGTAGGGCGAACAGAGACCCGATTAGATCATTTTACATTAAGGTTAATATAAGAATTCAGCGAAATTCTATCACATTTGTTCAATTTACGTCGCTCCTATTTCAGATAGCGTATTGGGCTATGCGGCATCTCAAAGCGCATGAAATGACGAGTGCAATGCACTATTATTCATCTAGGGTAGGGTGAACAGAGACCCGAAGAGATCATTTTACATTATGGTTAATAAAAGAATTCAGCGAAATTCTATCACATTTGTTCCACTTATATCGCTCCAATTTCAGATAGCGTATTAGGCTAAGCGGCATCTCAAAGCGCATGAAATGACGAGTAAAATGCACTATTAAAGTTCTAAGGTAGGGCAAACAGAGACCCGATTAGATCATTTTATATTATGGTTAATTTAAGAATTGAGCGAAATTCTATCACATTCGTTCAATTTACGTCGCTCCTATTTCAGATAGCGTATTGGGCAAAGCGGCATCTCAAAGCGCATGAAATGACGAGTAAAATGCACTATTAAACTTCTAGGGTAGGGCAAGCAGAGACGCGATTAGATCATTTTGTATTATGGTTAATTTAAGAATTCAGCAAAATTCTATCAGATTCGTTCAATTTAGGTCGCTCCTATTTCAGATAGCGTAATGGGCTAAGCGGCATCTCAAAGCGCATGAAATGGCGAGTGAAATGCACTATAAGACTTCTATGGTAGGGCGAACAGAGACCAGATTAGATCATTTTACATTCTGGTTAATAAAATAATTCAGCGAAATTCTATCACATTTGTTCAACTTTCGTCGCTCCTATTTCAGATAGCGTATTGAGCTGAGCGGCATCTCGAAGCGCATGAAATGGCGAGTATAATGCACTATTAAACTTCTAGGATAAGGCAAACAGATACCCGGTTAGATCATTTTATAGTACGGTTAATATAAGAATGCAGCGTAATTCTATCACATTTGTTCAAGTTACGTCGCTCCTATTTCAGATAGCGTACTGGGCTAGGCGGCATCTTAAAGCGCGTGGAATGGCGAGTAAAATGCACTACTAATCTTCTATGATAGGGCAATCACAGACCCGATTAGAGTATTTTATATTTTGTTTAATATAAGATTTCAGGGAAATTCTATCACATTTGTTCAATTTACGTCGCTCCTATTTCAGATAGCTTATTGGGCTAAGCGGCATCTCAAAGCGCATGAAGTGACGAGCGAAATGCACTATTAAACTTCTAGGGTAGGGCAAACAGAGACCCGATTAGATCATTTTATATTATGGTTAATTTAAGAATTCAGCGAAATTCTATCACATTTGTTCAATTTACGTCGCTCCTATTCCAGATAGCGTATTGGGCTAAGCGGCATCTCAAAGCGCATGAAATGGCGAATAAAATGCACTATTAAACTTCTAGGCTAGGGCGAACAGAGACCCGAGCAGATCATTTTACATTATGGTTAATAAAAGAATTCAGCGTAATTTTATCACATTCGTTCAACTTACGTCGCTCCTATTTCAGATAGCGTATTGGGCTAAGCCGGATCTCAAAGCGCATGAAATGGCGACTAAAATGCACTATTAAACTTCTACGGTAGGGCAAACAGAGACCCGATTAGATCATTTTATATTACGGTTCATATAAGAATTCAGCGTAATTCTATCACATTTGCTCAAGTTACGTCGCTCCTATTTCAGATAGCGTACTGGGATAGGCGGCACCTTAAAGCGCGTGGAATGGCGAGTAAAACGCACTACTAAACTTCTATGATAGGGCAATCAGAGACCCGATTAGATCATTTTATATTTTGTTTAATATAAGATTTCAGCGAAATTCTATTACATTTGTTCAATTTACGTCGCTCCTATTTCAGATAGCGTATTGGGCTAAGCGGCAACTG
Source organism: Macropis europaea (assembly GCA_916610135.2). NCBI lineage: Eukaryota > Metazoa > Arthropoda > Insecta > Hymenoptera > Melittidae > Macropis > Macropis europaea. The sequence continues at coordinate 88,262 of CAKAJE020001216.1, read as the reverse complement.
AAAGGGCATGAAATGACGAGTGAAATGCACTATTAAACTCCTAGGGTAGAGCGAACAGAGACCCGATTAGATCATTTTACATTAAGGTTAATATAAGAATTCAGGGAAATTCTATCACATTTGTTCAATTTACGTCATTCCTATTTCAGATAGCGTATTGGGCTAAGCGGCATCACAAAGCGCATGAAATGACGAGTGAAATGCACTATTAAACTTCTAGGGTACGGCGAACAGAGTCCCGATTAGATCATTTTACATTAAGGTTAATATAAGTATTCAGGGAGATTCTATCACATTTGTTCAACGTACGTCGCTCCTATTTCAGATAGCGTACTGGGCTAGGCGGCATCTTAAAGCGCGTGGAATGGCGGGTAAAATGCACTATTAAACTTCTATGATAGGGCTAGCAGAGACCCGATTAGATCATTTTATATTACGGTTAATATAAGAATTCAGCGTAATTCTATCACATTTGTTCAACTTACGTCGCTCCTATTTCAGATCGCGTACTGGGCTAGGCGGCATCTTAAAGCGCACGAAATGGCGAGTGAAATGCACTATTAAACTTCTGGGGTTGGGCTATCGGAGACCCGATTAGATCATTTTACATTAAGGTTAATATAAGTATTCAGGGAAATTCTATCACATTTGTTCAATTTACGACGCTCATATTTCAGATAGCTTATTGGGCTAAGCGGCATCTCAAAGCGCATGAAATGACGAGTGAAATGCACTGTTAAACTTCTAGGGTAGGGCGAACAGAGAACCGATTAGATCATTTTACATTAAGGTTAATATGAGAATTCAGGGAAATTCTATCACGTTTTTCAATTTACGTCGCTCCTATTTCAGATAGCGTACTGGGCTAGGCGGAATCGTAAAGCGCGTGGATTGGCGAGTAAAATGCACTATTAAACTTCTTTGATAGGGCAATCAGAGACCCGATTAGATCATTTTATATTTTGGTTAATATAAGAATTCAGCGAAATTCTATCACAATTGTTCTATTTACGTCGCTCCTATTTCAGATAGCGTATTGGGCTAAGCGGCATCTCAAAGCGCATGAAATGGCGTGTGAAATGCACTATTAAACTTCTATGGTAGGGCGAACAGAGATCCGATTAGATCATTTTACATTAAAGTTAATATAAGTATTCAGCGAGATTCTCTCACATTTGTTCAATTTACGTCGCTGATATTTTAGATAGCGTATTGGGCTAAGCGGCATCTCAAAGCGCAAGAAATGGCGAGTAAAATGCACTGTTAAACTTCTACGGTAGGGCAAACAGAGACCCGATTAGATCATTTCATATTTTGGTTAATATAAGAATTCAGAAAAATTCTATCACATTTGTTCAATTTACGTCGCTCCTATTTCAGATAGCGTATTGGGCTAAGCGGCATCTCTAATCGCATGAAATGGCGAGTAAAATGCACTATTAAACTTCTAGGATAAGGCAAACAGAGACCCGATTAGATCATTTTATATTATGGTTAATTTAAGAATTCAGCCAAATTCTATCTCATTTGTTCAATTTACGTCGCTCCTATTTCAGATAGCGTATTGGGCTAAGCGCCATCTCAAAGCGCATGAAATGGCGAGTAAAATGCACTATTAAACTTCTAGGGTAGGGCAAACAGAGACCCGATTAGATCATTTTATATTATGGTTAATTTAAGAATTCAGCCAAATTCTATCACATTTGTTCAATTTACGTCGCTCTTATTTCAGATAGCGTACTGGGCTAGGAGGAATCTTAAAGCGCGTGGATTGGCGAGTAAAATGCACTATTAAACTTCTATGATATGGCAATCAGAGACCCGATTAGATCATTTTATATTTTGGTTAATATAAGAATTCAGGGAAATTCTATCACATTTGTTCAATTTACGTTGCTCCTATTTCAGATAGCGTATTGGGCTAAGTGGCATCTCAAAGCGCATGAAATGGCGAGTAAAATGCACTACTAAACTTGTAGGGTAGGGCAAACAGAGTCCGATTAGATCATTTTATATTACGGTTAATATAAGAATTCAGCGTAATTCTATCACATTTGTTCAACTTACGTCGCTCCTACTTCAGATAGCGTACTGGGCTCGGCGGCATCTTAAAGCGCGTGGAATGGCGAGTAAAATGCACTACTAAACTTCTATGATAGGGCAATCAGAGTCCCGTTTAGATCATTTATATTTTGTTTAATATAAGATTTCAGGGAAATTCTATCACATTTGTTCAATTTACGTCGCTCCTATTTCAGATAGCGTATTGGGCTAAGCGGCATCTCAAATCACATGAAATGGCGAGTAACATGCACCATTAAACTTCTAGGGTAAGGCAAACAGAGACCCGATTAGATCATTTTATATTATGGTTAATTTAAAAATTCAGTCAAATTCTATCACATTTGTTCAATTTACGTCGCTACTATTTCAGATAGCGTATTGGGCTAAGCGCCATCTCAAAGCGCATGAAATGGCGAGTGAAATGCACTATTAAACTTCTAGGATAAGGCAAACAGAGACCCGATTTGGTCATTTTATATTACGGTTAATATAAGAATTCAGAGTAATTCTATCACATTTGTTCAATTTACGTCGCTCCTATTTCAGATAGCTTATTGGGCTAAGCGCCATCTCAAAGCGCATGAAATGGCGAGCAAAATGCACTGCTAAACTTCTATGATAGGGCAATCAGAGACCCGACTAGATCATTTTATATTTTGGTTAATATAAGAATTCAGCGAAATACTATCACAATTGTTCAATTTAAGTCGCTCCTATTTCAGATAGCGTATTGGGCTAAGCGGCATCTCTAATCGCATGAAATGGCGAGTAAAATGCACTATTAAACTTCTGGGGTAAGGCAAACAGAGACCCGATTAGATCATTTTATATTATGGTTAATTTAAGAATTCAGCCAAATTCTATCACATTTGTTCAATTTACGTCGCTCCTATTTCACATAGCGCATTGGGCTAAGCGGCATCTCTAATCGCATGAAATGGCGAGTAAAATGCACTATTAAACTTCTGGGGTAAGGCAAACAGAGACCCGATTAGATCATTTTACATTAATGTTAATATAAGTATTCAGCGAGATTCTCTCACATTTGTTCAATTTACGTCGCTGATATTTCAGATAGCGTCTTGAGCTAAGCGGCATCTCAAAGCGCAAGAAATGGCGAGTAAAATGCACTATTAAACTTCTAGGGTAGGGCAACCAGAGACCCGATTAGATCATTTTATATTATCGTTAATTTAAAAATTCAGCGTAATTCTATCACATTTTTTCAATTTACGTCGTTCCTATTTCAGCTAGCGTACTGGGCTAGGCGGAATCGTAATGCGCGTGGATTGGCGAGTAAAATGAACTATTAAACTTCTTTGATAGGGCAATCAGAGACCCGATTAGATCATTTTACATTAAGGTTAATATAAGTATTCAGGGAAATCCTATCACATTTGTTCAAATTACGTCGCTCCTATTTCAGATAGCGTATTGGGCTAAGCGGCATCTCAAAGCGCATGAAATGTCGAGTGAAATGCAGTATTAAACTTCTAGGGTAGGGCGAACAGAGACCCGATTAGATCATTTTACATTAAGGTTAATATAAGAATTCAGCGAAATTCTATCACATTTGTTCAATTTACGTCGCTCCTATTTCAGATAGCTTATTGGGCTAAGCGGCATCTCAAAGCGCATGAAATGGCTAGTGAAATGCACTTTTAAACTTCTAGGGTAGGGGGAACAAAGACCCGATTAGATCATTTTACATTAAGGTGTATATAAGAATTCAGGGAAATTCTATCACATTTGTTCAATTTACGTCGCTCCTATTTCAGATAGCGTATTGGGCTAAGCGCCATCTCAAAGCGCATGAAATGGCGAGTAAAATGCACTGTTAAACTTCTAGGGTAGGGCAAACGGCGACCCGATAAGATCATTTTATTTTATGGTTAATTTAAGAATTCAGCGAAACTCTATCATATTTGTTCAATTTACGTCGCTCCTATTTCAGATAGCGTATTGGGCTAAGCGGCAGCTGAATGCGCATGAAATGGCGAGTAAAATGCACTATTAAACTTCTAGAATAAGGCAAACAGAGACCCGATTAGATCATTTTATATTACGGTTAATATAAGAATTCAGCGTAATTCTATCACATTTTATCAACTTACGTCGCTCCTATATCAGATAGCGTACTGGGCTCGGCGGCATCATAAAGCGCAAGAAATGGCGAGTAAAATGCACTATTAAACTTCTAGGGTAGGGCAAACAGAGACCCGATTAGATCATTTTATATTACGGTTAATATAAGAATTCAGCGTAATTCTATCACATTTGTTCAACTTACGTCGCTCCTATTTCAGATAGCGTACTGGGCTATGCGGCATCTTAAAGCGCGTGGAAGGGCGAGTAAAATGCACTACTAAACATCTAGGGTAGGGCAAACAGAGACCCGATTAGATCATTTCATATTTTGGTTTATTTAAGAATTCAGAAAAATTCTATCACATTTGTTCAATTTACGTCGCTCCTATTTCAGATAGCTTATTGGGCTAAGAGGCATCTCAAAGCGCATGAAATGACGAGTGAAATTCACTATTAAACTTCTAGGATAAGGCAAACAGAGACCCGATTAGATCATTTTATATTACGGTTAATATAAGAATTTAGCGTAATTCTATCACATTTGTTCAATTTACGTCGCTGATGTTTCAGATAGCGTATTGGTCTAAGCGGCATCTCAAAGCGAAAGAAATGGCGAGTAAAATGCACTATTAAACTTCTAGGGTAGGGCAAACAGAGTCCCGATAAGATCATTTTATATTATGTTTAATTTAAGAATTCAGCGAAACTCTATCACATTTGTTCAATTTATGTCGCTCCTATTTCAGATCGCGTATTGGGCTAAGCGGCATCTCAATCCTCATGAAATGGCGAGTAAAATGCACTGTTAAACTTCTAGGGTAGGGCAAACAAAGACCCGTTTAGATCATTTTATATTACGGTTAATACAAGAATTCAGCGTAATTCTGTCACATTTGTTCAACTTACGTCGCCACTATTTCAGATAGCGTATTGGGCTAAGCGGCATCTCGAAGCGCATGAAATGACGAGAGAAATGCAGTATTAAACTCCTTGGGTAGGGCGAACAGAGACCCGATTACATCATTTTATATTATGGTTAATTTAAGAATTCAGCACAATTCTATCACATTTGTTCAATTTACGTCACTCCCATTTCAGATAGCGTACTGGGCTACGGGGCATCTTAAAGCGCGTGGAATGGCGAATAAAATGCACTTTTAAACTTCTATGATAGGGCAATCAGAGACCCGATTAGATCATTTTATATTTTGGTTAATATAAGAATTCAGCGAAATTCTCTCACATTTGGTCAATTTACGTCGCCGATATTTCAGATAGCGTATTGGGCTAAGCGGCATCTCAAAGCGCAAGAAATGGCGAGTAAAATGCACTATTAAACTTCTAGGGTAGGGCAAACAGAGACCCGATTAGATCATTTGATATTATGGTTAATTTAAGAATTCAGCGAAATTCCATCACATTTGTTCAATGGGCGTCGCTCCTATTGCAGATAGCGTATTGGGCTAAGCGGCATCTCAAAGCGCATGAAATGGGGAGTAAAATGCACTATTAAACTTCTAGGGTAAGGCAAACAGAGACCCGATTAGATGATTTTATATTACGGTTAATATAAGAATTCAGCGTAATTCTATCATATTTGTTCAATATACGTCGCTCCTATTTCAGATGCGTATTGGGGTAAGCGGCATCTCAAAGCGCATGAAATGGCGAGCAAAATGCACTCTTAAACTTCTATGATAGGGCAATCAGAGACCCGATTAGATCATTTTATATTTTGGTTAATATAAGTATTCAGCGAAATTCTATCACGTTTGTTCAATTTACGTCGCCCCTATTTCAGGTAGCGCATTCGGCTAAGCGGCATCTCAAAGCGCATGAAATGACGAATAAAATGCACTATTATGCGTCTACGCTAGGGCGAACAGAGACCCGATTAGATCATTTAACATTATGGTAAATAAAAGAATTCAGCGAAATTCTATCACATTTGTTCAATTTACGTCGCTCCTATTTCAGATAGCGTACTGGGCTAGGCGGCATCTCAAAGCGCATGAAATGACGAGTAAAATGCACTATTAAACTTCTAGGGTAGGGCAAACAGAGACGCGATTAGGTCATTTCATATTATGGTTAATTTAACAATTCTGCGAAATTCTATCACATTTGTTCAATTTACGTCGCTCCTATTTCAGATAGCGTATTGGGCTAAGCGGCATCTCAAAGCGCATGAAATGGCGAATGAAATGCACTATTAAACTTCTAGGCCAGGGCGAACAGAGACCCGGTTAGATCATTTTACATTATCGTTAATAAAAGAATTCAGCGAAATTCTATCACATTTGTTCAATTTACATCGCTCCTATTTCAGATAGCGTATTGGGCTAAGCGGCATCTCAAAGCGCATGAAATGACGAGTTAAATGCTCTATTAAACTTCTAGGGTAGGGCAAACAGAGACCCGATTAGATAATTTCATATTATAGTTAATTTAAGAATTCAGCGAAATTCTATCACATTTGTTCAATTTACGTCGCTCCTATTTCAGATTGCGTATTGGGCTAAGCGTCATCTCAAAGCGCATGAAATGGCGAGTGAAATGCACTATCAAACTTCTAGGATAATTCAAACAGAGCCCCGATTAGATCATTTTATATTACGGTTAATATAAGAATGCAGCGTAATTCTATCACATTTGTTCAACTTACGTCGCTCCTATTTCAGATAGCGTACTGGGCTACGCGGCATCTCAAAGCGCATGAAATGGCGAATACAATGCACTATTAAACTTCTAAGCTAGGGCGAACTGAGACCCGATTAGATCATTTTACATTATGGTTAATAAAAGAATTCAGCGAAATTCTATCACATTTGTTCAATTTACGTCGCTCCTATTTCAGATAGCGTATTGGGCTAAGCGGCATCTCAAAGCGCATTAAGTGGCGAATGAAATGCACTATTAAACTTCTAGGCCAGGGCGAACAGAGACCCGATTAGATCATTTTACATTATCGTTAATAAAAGAATTAAGCGAAATTCTAACACATGTGTTCAATTTACATCGCTCCTATTCCAGATAGCGTATTGGGCTAAGCGGCATCTCAAAGCGCATGAAATGACGAGTAAAATGCACTCTTAAACTTCTAGGGTAGGGCAAACAGAGATCCGATTAGATAATTTCATATTATAGTTAATTTAAGAATTCAGCGAAATTCTATCACATTTGTTCAATTTACGTCGCTCCTATTTCAGATAGCGTACTGGGCTAGGCGGCATCTTAAAGCGCGTGGAATGGCGAGTAAAATGCACTACTAATCTTCTATGATAGGGCAATCAGAGACCCGATTAGATCATTTTATATTTTGTTTAATATAAGATTTCAGGGAAATTCTATCACATTTGTCCAATTTACGTCGCTCCCATTTCAGATAGCGTATTGGGCGAAGCGGCATCTCAAAGCGCATGAAATGGCGACTAAAATGCACTATTAAACTTCTAGGGTAGGGCAAGCAGAGACCCGATTAGATCATTTTATGTTATTGTTAATTTAAGAATTCAGAGAAATTCAATCACATTTGTTCAATTTACGTCGCTCCTATTTCAGATAGCGTACTGGGTTCGGCCGCATCTTAAAGCGCGTGGAATGGCGAGTGAAATGCACTATTAGACTTCTATGGTAGGGCGAACAGAGACCCGATTAGATCATTTTATATTATGGTTAATTTAAGAATTCAGCGAAATTCTATAACATTTGTTCAATTTACGTCGCTCCTATTTCAGATAGCGTATTGGGCTATGCGGCATCTCAAAGCGCATGAAATGACGAGTAAAATGCACTGTTAAACTTCTATGATAGGGCAAACAGAGGCCCGATTACAGCATTTTACATTAAGGTTAATATAAGAATTCAGGGAAATTCTATCACATTTGTTCAATTTACGTCGCTCCTATTCCAGATAGCGTATTGGGCTAAGCGGCATCTCATAGCGCATGAAATGGCGAGTAAAATGCACTATTAAACTTCTAGGATAAGGCAAACAGAGACCCGATTAGTTCATTTTATATTACGGTTAATATAAGAATGCGGTGTAATTCTTTCACATTTGTTCAATTTACGTCGCTGCTATTCCAGATAGCTGATTGTGCTTAGCGGCATCTCAAAGCGCATGAAATGGCGAGTGAAATGCACTATTAAACTTCTAGGGTAGGGCAAACAGAGACCCGATTAGATCATTTTATATTAAGGTTACTTTAAGAATTCAGCGAAATTCTATCACATTTGTTCAATTTACGTCGCTCCTATTTCAGACAGCGTACTGGGCTAGGCGGCATCTTAAAGCGTGTGGAATGGCGCGTAAAATGCACTATTAACCTTCTATGTTAGGGCAATCAGAGACCAGACTACATCATTTTATACTTTGGTTAATATAAGAATTCAGCGAAATTCTATCAGATTTGTTCAATTTACGTCCCTCATATTTCAGATAGCGTATTGGGCTAAGCGGCATCTCAAAGCGCATGAAATGGCGAGTAAAATGCACTATTATACTTCTAGGGTAGGGCGAACATAGACCCGAAGAGATCATTTTACATTAAGGTGAATATAAGAATGCAGCGTAATTCTGTCACATTTGTTCAACTTACGTCGCTCCTATTTCAGATAGCGTATTGGGTTAAGCGTCATCTCAAAGCGCATGAAATGGCGAGTGAAATGCACTATTAAACTTCTAGGGTACGGCGAACAGAGACCCGATTAGATCATTTTACATTAAGGTTAATATAAGTATTCAGCGAGATTCTATCACATTTGTTCAATTTACGTCGCTCCTATTTCAGATAGCGTATTGGGCTAAGCGGCATCTCGAAGCGCATGAAATGGCGAGTATAATGCACTATTAAACTTCTAGGGTAAGGCAAACAGAGGCCCGATTACATCATTTTATATTACGGTTAATATAAGAATGCAGCGTAATTCTATCACATTTGTTCAACTTACGTCGCTCCTATTTCAGATAGCGTACTGGGCTACGCGGCATCTCAAAGCGCATGAAATGGCGAATACAATGCACTATTAAACTTCTAAGCTAGGGCGAACTGAGACCCGATTAGATCATTTTGCATTATGGTTAATAAAAGAATTCAGCGAAATTCTATAAAATTTGTTCAATTTACGTCGCTCCTATTTCAGATAGCGTATTGGGCTAAGCGGCATCTCAAAGCGCATGAAATGGCGAATGAAATGCACTATTAAACTTCTAGGCCAGGGCGAACAGAGACCCGATTAGATCATTTTACATTATCGTTAATAAAAGAATTCAGCGAAATTCTAACACATGTGTTCAATTTACATCGCTCCTATACCAGATAGCGTATTGGGCTAAGCGGCATCTCAAAGCGCATGAAATGACGAGTAAAATGCACTATTAAACTTCTAGGGTAGGGCAAACAGAGATCCGATTAGATAATTTCATATTATAGTTAATTTAAGAATTCAGCGAAATTCTATCACATTTGTTCAATTTATGTCGCTCCTATTTCAGATAGCGTATTGGGCTAAGCGGCATCTCGAAGCGCATGAAATGGCGAGTATAATGCACTATTAAACTTCTAGGGTAAGGCAAACAGAGGCCCGATTACATCATTTTATATTACGGTTAATATAAGAATGCAGCGTAATTCTATCACATTTGTTCAACTTACGTCGCTCATATTTCAGATAGCGTACTGGGCTACGCGGCATCTTAAAGCGCGTGGAATGGCGAGTAAAATGCACTACTAATCTTCTATGATAGGGCAATCAGAGACCCGATTAGATCATTTTATATTTTGTTTAATATAAGATTTCAGGGAAATTCTATCACATTTGTCCAATTTACGTCGCTCCCATTTCAGATAGCGTATTGGGCGAAGCGGCATCTCAAAGCGCATGAAATGGCGACTAAAATGCACTATTAAACTTCTAGGGTAGGGCAAGCAGAGACCCGATTAGATCATTTTATATTATTGTTAATTTAAGAATTCAGAGAAATTCTATCACATTTGTTCAATTTACGTCGCTCCTATTTCAGATAGCGTACTGGGTTCGGCCGCATCTTAAAGCGCGTGGAATGGCGAGTGAAATGCACTATTAGACTTCTATGGTAGGGCGAACAGAGACCCGATTAGATCATTTTATATTATGGTTAATTTAAGAATTCAGCGAAATTCTATAACATTTGTTCAATTTACGTCGCTCCTATTTCAGATAGCGTATTGGGCTATGCGGCATCTCAAAGCGCATGAAATGGCGAGTAAAATGCACTGTTAAACTTCTATGATAGGGCAAACAGAGGCCCGATTACAGCATTTTACATTAAGGTTAATATAAGAATTCAGGGAAATTCTATCACATTTGTTCAATTTACGTCGCTCCTATTCCAGATAGCGTATTGGGCTAAGCGGCATCTCATAGCGCATGAAATGGCGAGTAAAATGCACTATTAAACTTCTAGGATAAGGCAAACAGAGACCCGATTAGATCATTTTATATTACGGTTAATATAAGAATGCGGTGTAATTCTTTCACATTTGTTCAATTTACGTCGCTGCTATTCCAGATAGCTTATTGTGCTTAGCGGCATCTCAAAGCGCATGAAATGGCGAGTGAAATGCACTATTAAACTTCTAGGGTAGGGCAAACAGGGACCCGATTAGATCATTTTATATTAAGGTTACTTTAAGAATTCAGCGAAATTCTATCACATTTGTTCAATTTACGTCGCTCCTATTTCAGATAGCGTACTGTGCTAGACGGCATCTTAAGGCGCGTGGAATGGCGAGTAAAATGCACTATTAAACTTCTATGGTAGGGAAACCAGAGACCCGATTAGATCATTTTATATTAAGGTTACTTTAAGAATTCAGCGAAATTCTATCACATTTGTTCAATTTACGTCGCTCCTATTTCAAATAGCTTATTGGGCGAAGCGGCGTCTCAAAGCGCATGAAATGGCGAGTGAAATGCACTATTAAACTTCTAGGGTACGGCGAACAGAGACCCGATTAGATCATTTTACATTAAGGTTAATATAAGTATTCAGCGAGATTCTATCACATTTGTTCAATTTACGTCGCTCCTATTTCAGATAGCGTATTGGGCTAAGCGGCATCTCGAAGCGCATGAAATGGCGAGTATAATGCACTATTAAACTTCTAGGGTAAGGCAAACAGAGGCCCGATTACATCATTTTATGTTACGGTTAATATAAGAATGCAGCGTAATTCTATCACATTTGTTCAATTCACGTCGCTCCTATTTCAGACAGCGTACTGGGCTAGGCGGCATCTTAAAGCGTGCCGAATGGCGAGCAAAATGCACTATTAACCTTCTATGATAGGGCAATCAGAGACCCGATTAGATCATTTTATATTTTGTTTAATATAAGATTTCAGGGAAATTCAATCACCTTCGTTCAACTTTCGTCGCTCCTATTTCAGATAGCGTATTGGGCTAAGCGGCATCTCAAAGCGCATGAAATGGCGAGCAAAATGCACTATTAAACTTCTAGGGTAGGGCAATCAGTGACCCGATTAGATCATTTTATATTATAGTTAATTTAAGAATTCAGCGAAATTCTATCACATTTGTCAATTTACGTCGCTCCTATTTCAGATAGCGTATTGGGATAAGCGGCATCTCAAAGCGCATGAAATGGCCAGTAAAATGCACTATCAAACTTCTAGGATAAGGCAAACAGAGACCCGATTAGATCATTTTATATTACGGTTAATATAAGAATTCAGCGTAATTCTATCACATTTGTTCAACTTACGTCGCTCCTATTTCAGGTAGCGCACTGGGCTAGGCGGCATCTTAAAGCGCGTGGAATGGCGAGTAAAATGCACTATTAAACTTCTAGGATAAGGCAAACAGAGACCCGATTAGATCATTTTATATTACGGTTAATATAAGAATGCGGCGTAATTCTTTCACATTTGTTCAATTTACGTCGCTGCTATTCCAGATAGCTTATTGTGCTTAGCGGCATCTCAAAGCGCATGAAATGACGAGTGAAATGCACTATTAAACTTCTAGGGTAGGGCAAACAGAGACCCGATTAGATCATTTTATATTAAGGTTACTTTAAGAATTCAGCGAAATTCCATCACATTTGTTCAATTTACGTCGCTCCTATTTCAAATAGCTTATTGGGCGAAGCGGCGTCTCAAAGCGCATGAAATGACGAGTGAAATGCACTATTAAACTTCTAGGGTAGGGCAATAAGAGACCCGATTAGATCATTTTATACTTTGGTTAATTTAAGAATTCAGCGAAATTCTATCACATTTGTTCAATTTACGTCGCTCCTATTTCAGATAGCGTATTGGGATAAGCGGCATCTCAAAGCGCATGAAATGGCGAGTAAAATGCACTATTAAACTTCTAGGGTAGGGCGAACAGAGACCCGATTAGATCATTTTACATTAAGGTTAATATAAGTATTCAGCGAGATTCTATCACATTTGTTCAATTCACGTCGCTCCTATTTCAGACAGCGTACTGGGCTAGGCGGCATCTTAAAGCGTGCCGAATGGCGAGCAGAATGCACTATTAACCTTCTATGATAGGGCAATCAGAGACCCGATTAGATCATTTTATATTTTGTTTAATATAAGATTTCAGGGAAATTCAATCACCTTCGTTCAACTTTCGTCGCTCCTATTTCAGATAGCGTATTGGGCTAAGCGGCATCTCAAAGCGCATGAAATGGCGAGCAAAATGCACTATTAAACTTCTAGGGTAGGGCAATCAGTGACCCGATTAGATCATTTTATATTATAGTTAATTTAAGAATTCAGCGAAATTCTATCACATTTGTCAATTTACGTCGCTCCTATTTCAGGTAGCGCACTGGGCTAGGCGGCATCTTAAAGCGCGTGGAATGGCCAGTAAAATGCACTATCAAACTTCTAGGATAAGGCAAACAGAGACCCGATTAGATCATTTTATATTACGGTTAATATAAGAATGCTGCGTAATTCTTTCACATTTGTTCAATTTACGTCGCTGCTATTCCAGATAGCTTATTGTGCTTAGCGGCATCTCAAAGCGCATGAAATGACGAGTGAAATGCACTATTAAACTTCTAGGGTAGGGCAAACAGAGACCCGATTAGATCATTTTATATTAAGGTTACTTTAAGAATTCAGCGAAATTCTATCACATTTGTTCAATTTACGTCGCTCCTATTTCAAATAGCTTATTGGGCGAAGCGGCGTCTCAAAGCGCATGAAATGACGAGTGAAATGCACTATTAAACTTCTAGGGTAGGGCAATAAGAGACCCGATTAGATCATTTTATACTTTGGTTAATATAAGAATTCAGCGAAATTCTATCACATTTGTTCAATTTACGTCGCTCCTATTTCAGATAGTGTATTGGGCTAGGCGGCATCTCAAAGCGCATGAAATGACGAGTGAAACGCACTATTAAACTTCTAGGGTAGGGCGAACAGAGACCCGATTAGATCATTTTACATTAAGGTTAATATAAGTATTCAGCGAGATTCTATCACATTTGTTCAATTTACGTCGCTCCTATTTCAGACAGCGTACTGGGCTAGGCGGCGTCTTAAAGCGTGTGGAATGGCGAGTAAAATGCACTATTAACCTTCTATGATAGGGCAATCAGAGACCAGACTACATCATTTTATACTTTGGTTAATATAAGAATTCAGCGAAATTCTATCAGATTTGTTCAATTTACGTCCCTCATATTTCAGATAGCGTATTGGGCTAAGCGGCATCTCAAAGCGCATGAAATGGCGAGTAAAATGCACTATTATACTTCTAGGGTAGGGCGAACATAGACCCGAAGAGATCATTTTACATTAAGGTGAATATAAGAATGCAGCGTAATTCTGTCACATTTGTTCAACTTACGTCGCTCCTATTTCAGATAGCGTATTGGGTTAAGCGTCATCTCAAAGCGCATGAAATGGCGAGTGAAATGCACTATTAAACTTCTAGGGTACGGCGAACAGAGACCCGATTAGATCATTTTACATTAAGGTTAATATAAGTATTCAGCGAGATTCTATCACATTTGTTCAATTTGCGTCGCTCCTATTTCAGACAGCGTACTGGGCTAGGCGGCATCTTAAGGCGCGTGGAATGGCGAGTAAAATGCACTATTAAACTTCTATGGTAGGGAAACCAGAGACCCGATTAGATCATTTTATATTAAGGTTACTTTAAGAATTCAGCGAAATTCTATCACATTTGTTCAATTTACGTCGCTCCTATTTCAAATAGCTTATTGGGCGAAGCGGCGTCTCAAAGCGCATGAAATGACGAGTGAAATGCACTATTAAACTTCTAGGGTAAGGCAAACAGAGACCCGATTAGATCATTTGATATTATGGTTAATTTAAGAATTCAGCGAAATTCTATCACATTGGTTCAATTTACGTCGCTCCTATTTCAGATAGCGTATTGGGATAAGCGGCATCTCAAAGCGCATGAAATAGCGAGCAAAATGCACTATTAAACTTCTAGGGTAGGGCGAACAGAGGCCCGATTAGATCATTTTACATTAAGGTTAATATAAGTATTCAGCGAGATTCTATCACATTTGTTCAATTTACGTCGCTCCTATTTCAGACAGCGTACTGGGCTAGGCGGCATCTTAAAGCGTGTGGAATGGCGAGTAAAATGCACTATTAACCTTCTATGATAGGGCAATCAGAGACCAGACTAGATCATTTTATACCTTGGTTAATATAAGAATTCAGCGAAATTCTATCACATTTGTTAAATTTACGTCGCTCCTATTTCAGATAGCCTACTGGGCTAAGCGGCATCTCAAAGCGCATGAAATGGCGTGTAAAATGCACGATTAAACTTCTAGGGTAGGGCAAACAGAGACCCGATTAGATCATTTTATATTTTGTTTAATATAAGAATTCAGCGAAATTCTATCACATTTGTTCAATTTACGTCGCTCCTATTTCAGACAGCTTATTGGGCTTAGCGGCATCTCAAAGCGCATGAAATGGCGAACAAAATGCACTATTAAACTTCTAGGCTAGGGCGAACAGAGACCAGATTAGATCATTTTATATTTTGGTTAATATAAGATTTCAGGGAAATTGTATCACATTTCTTCAATTTACGTCGCTTCTATTACAGATAGCTTATTGGGCTTAGCGGCATCTCAAAGCGCATGAAATGACGAGTGAAATGCACTATTAAACTTCTAGGGTAGGGCAAACAGAGACCCGATTATATCATTTTACATTATGGTTAATGTAAGAATTCAGCGAAATTCTATCACATTTGTTCAATTTACGTCGCTTCTATTACAGATAGCTTATTGGGCTTAGCGGCATCTCAAAGCGCATGAAATGACGAGTGAAATGCACTATTAAACTTCTAGGGTAGGGAAAACAGAGACCCGATTAGGTCATTTTATATTATGGTTAATTTAAGTATTCAGCAAAATTCTCAAACATTTGTTGAAGTTACGTCGCTCCTATTTCAGATAGCGTACTGGGCTAGGCGGCATCTTAAAGCGCGTGGAATGGCGAGTGAAATGCACTATTAAACTTCTATGATAGGGCAATCAGAGAACCGATTAGATCATTTTATGTTTTGGTTAATATAAGAATTCAACGAAATTCTATCACATTTGTAAAATTTACGTCGCTCCTATTTCAGATAGCGTACAGGGCTAGGCGGCATCTTAAAGCGCATGAAATGACGAGTGAAATGCACTATTAAACTTCTAGGGTAGGGCAAACAGAGACCCGATTAGATCATTTTATATTTTGTTTAATATAAGATTTCAGGGAAATTGTATCACATTTCTTCAATTTACGTCGCTCCAATTTCAGGTAGCGTATTGGGCTAAGCGGCATCTCAAAGCGCTTGAAATGGCGAATAAAATGCACTATTAAACTTCTATGGTAGGGCGAACAGAGACCCGATTGGATCATTTTACATTAAGGTTAATATAAGAATTCACGGGAACTCTATCACAATTGTTCAATTTACGTCGCTCCTATTCCAGATAGCGTATTGGGCTAAGCGGCATCTCAAGGCGCATGAAATGGCGAATAAAATGCGCTATTAAACTTCTAGGCTAGGGCGAACAGAGACCCGATTAGATCATTTTACATTAAGGTTAATATAAGTATTCAGCGAGATTCTATCACACTTGTTCAAGTTACGTCGCTTCTATTTCAGACAGCGTACTGAGCTAGGCGGCATCTTAAAGCGCGTGGAATGGCGAGTAAAATGCACTATTAACCTTCTATGATAGGGAAATCAGAGACCAGATTAGATCATTTTATATTTTGTTTAATATAAGATTTCAGGGAAATTCTACCACATTTGTTCAATTTACGTCGCTTCTATTACAGATAGCTTATTGGGCTTAGCGGCATCTCAAAGCGCATGAAATGACGAGTGAAATGCACTATTAAACTTCTAGGGTAGGGCAAACAGAGTTCCGATTAGGTCATTTTATATTATGGTTAATTTAAGAATTCAGCAAAATTCTATCACATTTGTTCAATTTACGTCGTTCCTATTTCAGATAGCGTCCTGGGCTAAGCGGCATCTAAAAGCGCATGAAATGGCGAGTAGAATGCAATACTAAACTTCTAGGATAAGGCAAACGGAGACCCGATTAGATTATTTTATATTACGGTTAATATAAGAATTCAGCGTAATTCTATCACATTTGTTCAACTTACGTCGCTCCTAATTTAGATAGCGTACTGGGCTAAGCGGCATCTCAAAGCGCATGAAATGGCGAGTAAAATGCGCTATTAAACTTCTAGGATAAGGCAAACAGAGACCCGATTAGATCATTTTATATTACGGTTAATATAAGAATTCAGCGTAATTCTATCACATTTGTTCAAGTTACGTCCCTCCTATTTCAGATAGCGTACTGGGCTAGGCGGCATCTTAAAGCGCGTGGAATGGCGAGTAAAATGCACTACTAATCTTCTATGATAGGGCAATCAGAGACCGGATTAGATCATTTTATATTTTGTTTAATATAAGATTTCAGGGAAATTCTATCACGTTTGTACAATTTACGTCGCTTCTATTTCTGATACCGTATTGGGCTAAGCGGCATCTCAAAGCGTATGAAATTGCGAATAAAGTGCACTATTAAAGTTCTAGGCTAGGGCGAACAGAGACCCGATTAGATCATTTTACATTAAGGTTAATATAAGAATTCAGGGAAATTCTATCACATTTTTCAATTTACGTGACTCCTATTTCAGATAGCGTATTGTGCTATGCGGCTTCTCAAAGCGCATGAAATGGCGAGTAAGATGCACTATTAAACTTCTAGGGTAGGGCAAACAGAGGCCCGATTATATCATTTTATATTATGGTTAATTTAAGAATTCAGCAAAATTCTATCACATTTGTTCAATTTACGTTGTTCCTATTTCAGATAGCGTATTGGGCTAAGCGGCATCTCAAAGCGCATGAAATGGCGAGTAAAATGCACTGTTAAATTTCTAGGGTAGGGCAACCAGAGACCCGATTAGATAATTTTATATTATGGTTAATTTATGAATTCTGCAAAATCCTATCACATTTCTTCAATTTACGTCGTTCCTATTTCAGTTAGCGTACTGGGCTAGGCGGCATCTTAAAGCGCGTGGAATGGCGAGTAAAATGCACTGTTAAACTTCTAGGGTAGGGCAAACAGAGACCCGATTAGATCATTTAATATTATGGTAAATACAAGGATTCAGCGAAATTCTCTCACATTTGTTCAATTTACGTCGCTCCTATTTCATGTAGCTAATTGGGCTATGCGGCATCTCAAAGCGCATGCAATTACGAGTGAAATGCACTATTAAACTTCTAGGGTAGGGCGAACAGAGACCCGATTAGATCATTTTACATTAAGGGTAATATAAGAATTCAGCGAAATTCTATCACATTTGTTCAATTTACGTCTTTGATATTTCAGATACCGTATTGGGCTAAGCGGCATCTGAAAGCGCATGAAATGGCGAGTAAAACGCACTATTAAACTTCTAGGGTAGGGCAAACAGAGACCCGATTAGATCAGTTTATATTATGGTTAATTTAAGAATTCAGCAAAATTCTATCACATTTGTTCAATTTACGTCGTTCCTATTTCAGATAGCGTACTGGGATAGGCGGCATCTTAAAGCGCGTGGAATGGCGAGTGAAATGCACTATTAAACTTCTATGATAAGGCAATCAGAGACCCGATTAGATCATTTTATATTTTGGTTAATACAAGAATTCAGCGAAATTCTATCACATTTGTTCAATTTACGTCGCTCCTATTTCATATAGCTAATTGGGCTATGCGGCATCTCAAAGCGCATGCAATTACGAGTGAAATGCACTATTAAACTTCTAGGGTAGGGCGAACAGAGACCCGATTAGATCATTTTACATTAAGGGTAATATAAGAATTCAGCGAAATTCTATCACATTTGTTCAATTTACGTCTTTGATATTTCAGATACCGTATTGGGCTAAGCGGCATCTGAAAGCGCATGAAATGGCGAGTAAAACGCACTATTAAACTTCTAGGGTAGGGCAAACAGAGACCCGATTAGATCAGTTTATATTATGGTTAATTTAAGAAGTCAGCAAAATTCTATCACATTTGTTCAATTTAAGTCGCTCCTATTTCAGATAGCGTATTGGGCTAAGCGGCATCTCAAAGCACATGAAATGTCGAGTGAAATGCACTATTAGACTTCTATGGTAGGGCGAACAGAGACCCGATTAGATCATTTTATATTACGGTTAATATAAGAATTCAGCGTAATTCTATCACATTTCTTCAACTTATGTCGCTCCTATTTCAGGTAGCGTACTGGGCTAGACGGCATCTTAAAGCCCGTGGAAGGGCGAGTAAAATGCACTACTAAACTTCCATGATAGGGCAATCAGAGACCCGATTAGATCATTTTATATTTTGTTTAATATATGATTTCAAGGAAATTCTATCACATTTGTTCAATTTACGTCGCTCCTATTTCAGATAGCGTATTGGGCTAAGCGGCATCTCAAAGCGCATGAAATGGCGAATAAAATGCACTATTAAAGTTCTATGATAGGGCGAACAGCGACCCGATTAGATCATTTTACGTTAAGGTTAATATAAGAATTCAGCGAAATTCTATCACATTTGTTCAATTTACGTCGCTCATATTTCAGATAGCGTATTGGGCTAAGCGTCAGCTCAAAGCGCATGAAATGGCGAGTAAAATGCACTATTAAACTTCTAGGGTACGGCAATCAGAGACCCGATTAGATCATTTTATATTTTGGTTAATATAAGAAATCAGCGAAATTCTATCACATTTGTTCAATTTACGTCGCTCCTATTTCAGATGGCGTACTGGGCTAGACGGCATCTTAAAGCGCGTGGAAGGGCGAGTAAAATGCACTATTAAACTTCGATGATAGGGCAATCAGAGACCCGATTAGATCATTTTATATTTTGGTTAATATAACGATTCAGCGAAATTCTATCACTTTTGTTCAACTTACGTCGCTCCTATTTCAGATAGCGTACTGCGCTATGCGGCATCTCAAAGCGCATGAAATGGCGAGCAAAATCCACTATTAAACTTCTAGGGTATGGCAAACAGAGACCCGATTAGATCATATTAGATTATGGTTAATAAAAGAATTAAGAGTAATTCTATCACATTTGTTCAATTTACGTCACTCCTATTTCAGACTGCCTACTGGGCTAGCCGGCACCTTAAAGCGCGTGGAATAGCGAGTAAAATGCACTATTAGCCTTCTATGATAGGGCAATCAGAGACCCGATTAGATCATTTTATATTTTGTTTAATATAAGATTTCAGGGAAATTGTATCACATTTGTTCAATTTACGTCGCTCCTATTTCAGATAGCGTATTCGGCTAAGCGGCATCTCAAAGCGCCTGAAGTGGCGAATAAAATTCACTATTAAACTTCTAGGCTAGGGCGAACAGAGACCCGATCAGATCATTTTACATTATGGTTAATAAAAGAATTCAGCGAAATTCTATTACATTTGTTCAACTTACGTCGCTCCTATTTCAGATAGCGTATTGGGCTAAGCGGCATCTCAAAGCGCATGAAATGGCGAGTGAAATGCACCATTAGACTTCTATGGTAAGGCGAACAGAGACCCGATTAGATCATTTTACATTAAGGTTAATATAAGAGTTCACGGAAATTCTATTACATTTGTTCAATTTACGTCGCTCCTATTTCAGATAGCGTATTGGGCTATACGGCATCTCAAAGCGCATGAAATGGCGAGTAAAATGCACTATTAAAATTCTAGGGTAGGCAAACAGGGACCCGGTTAGATCATTTTATATTACGGTTAATATAAGAATTCAGCGTAATTCTATCACATTTGTTAAACTTACGTCGCTCGTATTTCAGATAGCGTACTGGGCTAGGCGGCATCAGAAAGCGCGCGGAAGGGCGAGTAAAATGCACTATTAAACTTCTAGGGTAAGGCAAACAGAGACCCGATTAGATCATATTACGTTATGGTTAATAAAAGAATTAAGAGAAATTCTATCACATTTGTTCAATTTACGTCACTCCTATTTCAGATAGCCTACTGGGCTAGCCGGCATCTTAAAGCGCGTGGAATAGCGAGTAAAATGCACTATTAGCCTTCTATGATAGGGCAATCAGAGTCCCGATTAGATCATTTTATATTTTGGTTAATATAAGAATTCAGCGGAATCCTATCACGTTTGTTCAATTTACGTCGCTCCAATTCAGATAGCGTATTGGGCTAAGCGGCATCTCAAAGCGCATGAAATGGCGAATAAATGCACTATTAAACTTCTCGGCTAGGGCGAACAGAGACCCGATTAGATCATTATATATTATGGTTAATTTAAGAATTCAGCAAAATTCTATCACATTTGTTCAATTTACGTCGTTCCTATTTCAGATAGCGTACTGGGCTAAGCGGCATCTCAAAGCGCATGAAATGTCGAATACAATGCACTATTAAACTTCTAGACTAGGGCAAACAGAGACCCGATTAGATCATTTTACATTAAGGTTAATATAAGAATTCAGGGAAATACTATCTCGTTTGTTCAATTTACGTCGCTACTATTTCAGATAGCGTATTGGGCTAAGCGGCATCTCAAAGCGCATGAAATGACGAGTGAAAGGCACTATTAAACTTCTAGGGTAGGGCGAACAGAGAACCGATTAGATCATTTTACATTAAGGTTAATATAAGAATTCAGCGTAATTCTGTGACATTTGTTCAACTTACGTAGCTCTATTTCAGATAGCGTATTGGGCTAAGCGGCATCTCAAAGCGCACGAGAGGGCGAGTAAAATACACTATTAAACTTCTAGGATATGGCAAACAGAGACCCGATTAGATCATTTTATATTAAGGTTAACATAAGAATTCAGCGTAATTCTGTGACATTTGTTCAACTTACGTAGCTCCTATTTTAGATAGCGTACTGGGCTAGGCGGCAACTTAAAGCGCGTGGAATGGCGAGTAAAATGCAATATTAAACTTCTATGATAGGGCAATCAGAGACCCGATTAGATCATTTTATATTTTGGTTAATATAAGAATCCAGCGAAATTCTATCACATTTGTTCAATTTACGTCGCTCCTATTTCAGATAGCGTATTGGGCTAAGCGGCATCTCACAGCGCACAGAAAGGGCGAGTAAAATGCACTATTAAACTTCTAGGGTAGGGCAATCCTGAGACCTGATAAGATCATTTCATATTTTGGTTAATATAAGAATTCAGCGAAATTCTATCACATTTGTTCAATTTACGTCGCTCCTATTTCAGATAGCGTATTGGGCTAAGCGGCATCTCAAAGCGCAAGAAATGGCGAGTAAAATGCACTATTAAGCTTCTAGGGTTGGGCACATATAGACCCGATTAGATCATTTTATATTTGGTTAATTTAAGGAATTCAGCGAAATCCCTATCACATTTGTTCATTTTACGTCGCTCCTATTTCAGATAGCGTATTGGGCTAAGTCGGCATCTCAAAGCGCAAGAAATGGCGAGTAAAATTCACTATTAAACTTCTAGGGTAGGGCAAACAGAGACCCCATTAGATCATTTTATATTTTGGTTAATATAAGAATTCAGCGAAATTCTATCACATTTTTTTCAATTTACGTCGCTCCTATTTCAGATAGTGTACTGGGCTAGGCGGCATCTTAAAGCGCGTGGAAGGGCGAGTAAAATGCACTACTAAACGTCTATGATAGGGCAATCAGAGTCCCGTTAGATCATTTTATATTTTCTTTAATTATAAGATTTCAGGAAATTCTATCACATTTGTTCAATTTACGTCGCTCCTATTTCAGATAGCTATTCGGTCTAAGCGGCATCTCAAAGCGCATGAAATGACGAGAGAAATGCACTATTAAACTTCTTGGTAGGGCGAACAGAGACCCGATTACATCATTTTTAATTAGGTTAATTTAAGAATCAGCAAATTCTATCACATTTGTTCAATTTACATCGCTCCTATTTCAGATAGCTTATTGGGCTAAGCGGCATCTCAAAGCGCATGGAATGACGAGTAAAATGCACTAATAAACTTCTAGGATAAGGCAAACGGAGATCCGATTAGACCATTTATATTACGGTTAATATAAGAATTCAGCGTAATTCTATCACATTTGTTCAATTTACGTCGTTCCTATTGCAGATAGCATACTGGGCTAGGCGGCATCTTAAAGCGCGTGGAATGGCGAGTAAAATGCACTATTAAACTGCTATAATAGGGCAATCAGAGACCCCATTAGATCATTTTATATTTTGGTTAATATAAGGATTCAGCGTAATTCTATCACATTTGTTCAATTTACGTCGTTCCTATTGCAGATAGCATACTGGGCTAGGCGGCATCTTAAAGCGCGTGGAATGGCGAGTAAAATGCACTATTAAACTGCTATAATAGGGGCAATCAGAGACCCCATTAGATCATTTTATATTTTGGTTAATATAAGGATTCAGCGTAATTCTATCACATTTGTTCAATTTACGTCGCTCCTAGTTCAGATAGCGTATTGCGCTAAGCGGCATCTCAAAGCGCATGAGATGGCGAGTAAAATGCACTATTAAACTTCTAGGGTAAGGCAAACAGAGACCCGATTAGATCATTTTATATTACGGTTAATATAAGAATTCAGCGTAATTCTATCACATTTGTTCAACATACGTCGCTCCTATTTCAGATAGTGTGCTGGGCTAGGCGGCATCTTAAAGCGCGTGGAAGGGCGAGTAAAATGCACTACTAAACTTCTATGGTCGGGCAATCAGAGTCCCGTTTAGATCATTTTATGTATTGTTTAATATAAGATTTCAGGGAAATTCTATCACATTTGTCAATTTACGTCGCTCCTATTTCAGATAGCGTATTGGGCTAAGCGGCATCTCAAAGCGTATGAAATGACGAGAGAAATGCACTATTAAACTTCTTGGGTAGGGCGAACAGAGACCCGATCAGGTCATTTCATATTATGGTTAATTTAAGAATTCAGCGAAATTCTATCACATTTGTTCAATTTACATCGCTCCTATTTCAAATAGCGTATTGGGCTAAGCGGCATCTCCATGCGCATGAAATGGCGAGTAAAATGCACTATTAAACTTCTAGGATAAGGCAAATGGAGACCCGATTAGACCATTTTATATTACGGTTAATATAAGAATTCAGCGTTATTCTATCACATTTGTTCAACTTACGTCGCTCCTATTTCAGATAGCGTACTCGGATAGGCGGCATCTTAAAGCGCGTGGAAAGGCGAGTAAAATGCACTATTAAACTTCGAGGGTAATGCAAACAGAGACCCGATTAGATCATTTTATATTACGGTTAAAATAAGATTTCAGGGAATTTCTATCACATTTGTTCAATTTACGTCGCTCCTATTTCAGATAGCTATTGGGCTAAGCGGCATCTCAAAGCGCATGAAATGACGAGTGAAATGCACTATTAAACTTCTTGGGTAGGGCGAACAGAGACCCGATTACATCATTTTATATTATGGTTAATATAAGAATTCAGCGATATTCTATCGCATTTGTTCAATTTGCGTCGCTCCTATTTCAGATTGCGTATTGGGCTAAGCGGCATCTCAAAGCGCATGAAATGACGAATAAAATGCACTATTAAGCTTCTACGCTAGGGCGAACAGAGACCCGATTAGATCATTTAACATTATGGTAAATAAAAGAATTCAGCGAAATTCTATCACATTTGTTCAATTTACGTCGCTCCTATTTCAGATAGCGTACTGGGCTAGGCGGCATCTCAAAGCGCATGAAATGACGAGTAAAATGCTCTATTAAACTTCTAGGGTAGGGCAAACAGAGACCCGATTAGGTCATTTCATATTATGGTTAATTTAAGAATTCAGCGAAATTCTATCACATTTGTTCAAGTTACATCGCTCCTATTTCAGATAGCTTATTGGGATAAGCGGCATCTCAAAGCGCATGAAATGACGAGTGAAAGGCACTATTAAACTTCTAGGGTAGGGCGAACAGAGAACCGATTAGATCATTTTACATTAAGGTTAATATAAGAATTCAGCGTAATTCTGTGACATTTGTTCAACTTACGTAGCTCCTATTTCAGATAGCGTATTGGGCTAAGCGGCATCTTAAAGCGCGTGGAAGGGCGAGTAAAATGCACTACTAAACTTCTATGATAGGGCAATCAGAGTCCCGTTTAGATCATTTTATATTTTCTTTAATATAAGATTCCAGGGAAATTCTATCACATTTGTTCAATTTACGTCGCTCCTATTTCAGATAGCTATTCGGCTAAGCGGCATCTCAAAGCGCATGAAATGACGAGAGAAATGCACTATTAAACTTCTTGGGTAGG
The DNA here is from genome assembly GCA_916610135.2 of Macropis europaea. Taxonomy (NCBI): domain Eukaryota; kingdom Metazoa; phylum Arthropoda; class Insecta; order Hymenoptera; family Melittidae; genus Macropis; species Macropis europaea. Next base: position 63,234 of record CAKAJE020001216.1, on the reverse strand, counting down.
GCGAACAGAGACCCGATTACATCATTTTATATTATGGTTAATTTAAGAATTCAGCAAAATTCTATCATATTTGTTCAATTTACGTCGCTCCTATTTCAGATAGCGTATTGGGCTAAGCGGCATCTCGCAGCGCACGAAAGGGCGAGTAAAATGCACTATTAAACTTCTAGGGTAGGGCAATCAGAGACCCGATAAGATCATTTCATATTTTGGTTAATATAAGAATTCAGCGAAATTCTATCACATTTGTTCAATTTACGTCGCTCCTATTTCAGATAGCGTATTGGGCTAAGCGGCATCTCAAAGCGCATGGAATGGCGAGTGAAATGCACTATTAAACTTCTAGGGTAGGGCGAACAGACACCCGAATAGATCATTTTATATTACGGTTAATATAAGAATTCAGCGTAATTCTATCACATTTGTTCAACTAACGTCGCTCCTATTTCAGATAGCGTACTGGGCTAGGCGGCATCTTAAAGCGCGTGGAAGGGCGAGTAAAATGCACTTCTAAACTTCTATGATAGGGCAATCAGAGTTCCGAATAGATCATTTTATATTTTGTTTACTATAACATTTCAGGGAAATTCTATCACATTTGTTCAATTTACGTCGCTCCTATTTCAGATAGCGTATTGGGCTAAGCGGCATCTCAAAGCGCAAGAAATGGCGAGTAAAATGCACTATTAAGCTTCTAGGGTTGGGCACATATAGACCCGATTAGATCATTTTATATTATGGTTAATTTAAGAATTCAGCGAAATCCTATCACATTTGTTCATTTTACGTTGCTCCTATTTCATATAGCGTATTGGGCTAAGCGGCATCTCAAAGCGCAAGAAATGGCGAGTAAAATTCACTATTAAACTTCTAGGGTAGGGCAAACAGAGACCCCATTAGATCATTTTATATTTTGGTTAATATAAGAATTCAGCGAAATTCTATCACATTTTTTCAATTTACGTCGCTCCTATTTCAGATAGTGTACTGGGCTAGGCGGCATCTTAAAGCGCGTGGAAGGGCGAGTAAAATGCACTACTAAACGTCTATGATAGGGCAATCAGAGTCCCGTTTAGATCATTTTATATTTTCTTTAATATAAGATTCCAGGGAAATTCTATCACATTTGTTCAATTTACGTCGCTCCTATTTCAGATAGCTATTCGGCTAAGCGGCATCTCAAAGCGCATGAAATGACGAGAGAAATGCACTATTAAACTTCTTGGGTAGGGCGAACAGAGACCCGATTACATCATTTTATATTATGGTTAATTTAAGAATTCAGCAAAATTCTATCACATTTGTTCAATTTACATCGCTCCTATTTCAGATAGCGTATTGGGCTAAGCGGCATCTCAAAGCGCATGGAATGACGAGTAAAATGCACTAATAAACTTCTAGGATAAGGCAAACGGAGATCCGATTAGATCATTTTATATTACGGTTAATATAAGAATTCAGCGAAATCCTATCACATTTGTTCATTTTACGTCGCTCCTATTTCAGATAGCGTATTGGGCTAAGCGGCATCTCAAAGCGCATGAAATGGCGAGTAAAATGCACTATTAAACTTCTAGGGCATGGCGAACAGAGACCCGATTAGATCATTTTACATTAAGGTTAATATAAGTATTCAGGGAACTTCTATCACATTTGTTCAATTGACGTCGCTCCTATTTCAGACAGCTTATTGGGCTAAGCGGCATCTCAAAGCGCATGAAATGACGAGTAAAATGCACTATTAAACTTCTAGGGTAGGGCAATCAGAGACCCGATTAGATCATTTTATATTATGGTTAATTTAAGAATTCAGCAAAATTCTATCACATTTGTTCAATTTACGTCGCTCCTATTTCAGATAGCGTATTGGGCTATGCGGCATCTCAAAGCGCATGAAATGACGAGAGAAATGCACTATTAAACTTCTTGGGTAGGGCGAACAGAGTCCCGATTACATCATTTTATATTATTGTTAATTTAAGAATTCAGCAAAATTCTATCACATTTGTTCAATTTACGTCGCTCCTAATTCAGATAGCGTATTGGGCTAGGCGGCATCCCAAAGCGCATGAAATGACGAGTAAAATGCACTATTAAACTTCTAGGGTAGGGCAATCAGAGACCCGATTAGATCATTTTATATTATGGTTAATTTAAGAATTCAGCAAAATTCTATCACATTTGTTCAATTTACGTCGCTCCTATTTCAGATAGCGTACTGGGCTACGCGGTATCTTAAAGCGCGTGGAATGGCGAGTAAAATGCACTATTAAACTTCTAGGATAAGGCAAACGGAGGCCCGATTAGACCATTTTATATTACGGTTAATATAAGAATTCAGCGTTATTCTATCACATTTGTTCAACTTACGTCGCTCCTATTTCAGAAAGCGTACTCCGATAGGCGGCATCTTAAAGCGCGTGGAATGGCGAGTAAAATGAACTATTAAACTTCTCGGGTAATGCAAACAGAGACCCGATTAGATCATTTTATATTACGGTTAATATAAGATTTCAGGGAAATTCTATCACATTTGTTCAATTTACGTCGCTCCTATTTCAGATAGCTATTGGGCTAAGCGGCATCTCAAAGCGCATGAAATGACGAGAGAAATGCACTATTAAACTTCTTGGGTAGGGCGAACAGAGGCCCGATTACATCATTTTACATTATGGTTAATATAAGAATTCAGCGAAATTCTATCACATTTGTTCAATTTGCGTCGCTCCTATTTCAGATAGCGTATTGGGCTAAGCGGCATCTCAAAGCGCATGAAATGACGAATAAAATGCACTATTAAGCTTGTACGCTAGGGCGTACACAGACCCGATTAGATCATTTAACATTATGGTAAATAAAAGAATTCAGCGAAATTCTATCACATTTGTTCAATTTACGTCGCTCCTATTTCAGATAGCGTACTGGGCTAGGCGGCATCTCAAAGCGCATGAAATGACGAGTAAAATGCTCTATTAAACTTCTAGGGTAGGGCAAACAGAGACCCGATTAGGTCATTTCATATAATGGTTAATTTAAGAATTCAGCGAAATTCTATCACATTTGTTCAATTTACGTCGCTCCTATTTCAGATAGCGTATTGGGCTAAGCGGCATCTCAAAGCGCATGAAATGGCGAGTAAAATGCACTATTAAACTTCTAGGGTAGGGCAATCAGAGATCCGATTAGATCATTTTATATTTTGGTTAATAAAAGAATTCATCGAAATTCTATCACATTAGTTCAATTTACATCGCTCCTATTTCAGATAGCGTACTGGGCTAAGCGGCATCTCAAAGCGCAAGAAATGGCGAGTAAAATGCACTATTAAACTTCTTGGGTAGGGCGAACAGAGACCCGATTACATCATTTTATATTATGGTTAATTTAAGAATTCAGCAAAATTCTATCACATTTGTTCAATTTACGTCGCTCGTATTTCAGATAGCGTACTGGGCTAGGCGGCATCTTAAAGCGCGTGGAATGACGAGTAAAATGCACTATTAAACTTCTATGATAGGGCAATCAGAGACCCGATTAGATCATTTTATATTTTGGTTAATATAAGAGTTCAGCGAAATTCTATCACATTTGTTCAATTTACGTCGCTCCTATTTCAGATAGCTTATTGGGCTAAGCGGCATCTCAAAGGGCATGAAGTGGCGAGTAAAATGCACTATTAAACTTCTAGGGTAGGGCGAACAAAGACCCGATTAGATCATTTTACATTAAGGTTAATATAAGAATTCAGCGAAATTCTATCACATTTGTTCAATTTACATCGCTCCTATTTCAGATAGCGACTTGTGCTAAGCGGCATCTCAAAGCGCAAGAAATGGCGAGTAAAATGCACTATTAAACTTCTAAGATAAGGCAAACAGAGACCCGATTAGATCATTTTATATTACGGTTAATATAAGAATTCAGCGTACTTCTGTGACATTTGTTCAACTTACGTAGCTCCTATTTCAGATAGCGTGCTGGGCTAGGCGGCAACTTAAAGCGCGTGGAATGGCGAGTAAAATGCACTGTTAAACTTCTATGATAGGGCAATCAGAGACCCGATTAGATCATTTTATATTTTGGTTAATATAAGAATTCAGCGAAATTCTATCACATTTGTTCAATTTACGTCGCTCCTATTTCAGATAGCTTATTGGGCTAAGCGGCATCGCAAAGCGCATGAATTGACGAGTAAAATGCACTATTAAACTTCTTGGGTAGGGCGAACAGAGACCCGATTACATCATTTTATATTATGGTTAATTTAAGAATTCAGCAAAATTCTATCACATTTGTTCAATTTACGTCGCTCGTATTTCAGATAGCGTACTGGGCTAGGCGGCATCTTAAAGCGCGTGGAATGACGAGTAAAATGCACTATTAAACTTCTATGATAGGGCAATCAGAGACCCGATTAGATCATTTTATATTTTGGTTAATATAAGAGTTCAGCGAAATTCTATCACGTTTGTTCAATTTACGTCGCTCCTATTTCAGATAGCTTATTGGGCTAAGCGGCATCTCAAAGGGCATGAAGTGGCGAGTAAAATGCACTATTAAACTTCTAGGGTAGGGCGAACAAAGACCCGATTAGATCATTTTACATTAAGGTTAATATAAGAATTCAGCGAAATTCTATCACATTTGTTCAATTTACATCGCTCCTATTTCAGATAGCGACTTGTGCTAAGCGGCATCTCAAAGCGCAAGAAATGGCGAGTAAAATGCACTATTAAACTTCTAGGGTAGGGCAAACAGAGACCCGATTAGATCATTTTATATTACGGTTAATATAAGAATTCAGCGTAATTCTGTGACATTTGTTCAACTTACGTAGCTCCTATTTCAGATAGCGTACTGGGCTAGGCGGCAACTTAAAGCGCGTGGAATGGTGAGTAAAATGCACTATTAAACTTCTAGGGTACGGCAATCAGAGACCCGATTAGATCATTTTATATTACGGTTAACATAAGAATTCAGCGAAATTCTATCACATTTTTTCAATTTACGTCGCTCCTATTTCAGATAGTGTACTGGGCTAGGCGGCATCTTAAAGCGCGTGGAACGGCGAGTAAAATGCTCTACTAAACGTCTATGATAGGGCAATCAGAGTCCCGTTTAGATCATTTTATATTTTCTTTAATATAAGATTTCAGGGAAATTCTATCACATTTGTTCAATTTACGTCGCTCCTATTTCAGATAGCTATTGGGCTAAGCGGCATCTCAAAGCGCATGAAATGACGAGAGAAATGCACTATTAAACTTCTTGGGTAGGGCGAACAGAGACCCGATTACATCATTTTATATTATTGTCAATTTAAGAATTCAGCAAAATTCTATCACATTTGTTCAATTTACATCGCTCCTATTTCAGATAGCGTATTGGGCTAAGCGGCATCTCAAAGCGCATGGAATGACGAGTAAAATAGACTAATAAACTTCTAGGATAAGGCAAACGGAGACCCGATTAGACCATTTTATATTACTGTTAATATAAGAATTCAGCGTTATTCTATCACATTTGTTCAACTTACGTCGCTCCTACTTCAGATAGCGTACTCGGATAGGCGGCATCTTAAAGCGCATGGAAAGGCGAGTAAAATGCACTATTAAACTTCGAGGGTAATGCAAACAGAGACCCGATTAGATCATTTTATATTACGGTTAACATAAGATTTCAGGGAAATTCTATCACATTTGTTCAATTTACGTCGCTCCTATTTCAGATAGCGTACTGGGCTAGGCGGCATCTCAAACCGCATGAAATGACGAGTAAAATGCTCTATTAAACTTCTAGGGTAGGGCAAACAGAGACCCGATTTGGTCATTTCATATTATGGTTAATTTAAGAATTCAGCGAAATTCTACCAGATTTGTTCAAGTTACATCGCTCCTATTTCAGATAGCTTATTGGGCTAAGCGGCATCTCAAAGCGCATGAAATGGCGAGTAAAATGCACTATTAAACTTCTAGGATAAGGCAAACAGAGACCCGATTAGATCATTTTATATTACGGTTAATATAAGAATTCAGCGTAATTCTGTCACATTTGTTCAAGTTACGTAGCTCCTATTTCAGATAGCGTATTGGGCTAAGCTGCATCTCAAAGCGCAAGAAATGGCTCGTACAATGCACTATTCATCTTCTAGGGTAGGGCAAACAGAGACCGGATTAGATCATTTTATATTTTGGTTAATATAAGAATTCAGCGAAATTCTATCACATTTGTTCAATTTACGTCGCTCCTATTTCAGATAGCGTATTGGGCTAAGAGGCATCTCAAAGCGCATGAAATGGCGAGTAAAATGCACTATTAAACTTCTAGGATAAGGCAAAGAGAGACCAGATTAGATCATTTTATATTACGGTTAATATAAGAAATCAGCGTAATTCTGTCACATTCGTTCAACTTACGTAGCTCCTATTTCAGATAGCGTACTGGGCTAGGCGGCATCTTAAAGCGTGTGTAATGGCGAGTAAAATGCACTATTAAACTTCTATGATAGGGCAAACAGAGACCGGATTAGATCATTTTATATTATGGTTAATTTAAGTATTCAGCGAAATTCTATCACATTTGTTCAATTTACGTCGCTGATATTTCAGATAGCGTATTGGGCTAAGCGGCATCTCAAAGCGCAAGAAACGGCGAGTAAAACGCACTATTAAACTTCTAGGGTAGGGCAAACAGAGACCCGATTAGGTCATTTCATATTCTGGTTAATTTAAGAATTCAGAAAAATTCTATCACATTTGTTCAATTTACGTCGCTCCTATTTCAGATAGCGTACCCGGATAGGCGGCATCTTAAAGCGCGAGGAATGGCGAGTAAAATGCACTATTAAACTTCTATGATAGGGCAATCAGAGACCCGATTAGATCATTTTATATTTTGGTTAATATAAGAATTCAGCGAAATTCTATCACATTTGTTTAATTTACGTCGCTCCTACTTCAGATAGCGTCATTGGGATAAGCGGCATCTCAAAGCGCATGAAATGCTGAGTAAAATGCGCTATTAAACTTCTAGGGTAGGGCAATCAGAAACCCGATTAGATTATTTTATATTATGGTTAATTTAAGTATTCAGCAAAATTCTATCACATTTGTTCAATTTACGTCGTTCCTATTTCAGATACCATACTGGGCTAGGCGGCAACTTAAAGCGCGCGGAATGGCGAGTAAAATGCACTATTAAACTTCTATGATAGGGCAATCAGAGACCCGATTAGATCATTTTCTATTGTGGTTAATTTAAGAATTCAGCGAAATTCTATCACATTTGTTCAATTTACATCGCTCCTATTTCAGATAGCGTATTGGGCTAAGCGGCATCGCAATGCGCATGAAATGGCCAGTAAAATGCACTATTAAACTTCTAGGATAAGGCAAACGGAGACCCGATTAGACCAGTTCATATTACGGTTAATATAAGAATTCAGCGTTACTCTATCACATTTGTTCAACTTACGTCGCTCCTATTTCAGATAGCGTACTGGGCTAGGCGGCATCTTAAAGCGCGTGGAATGACGAGTAAAATGCACTATTAAACTTCTATGATAGGGCAATCAGAGACCCGATTAGATCATTTTATATTATTGTTAATTTAAGAATTCAGCGAAATTCTATCACATTTGTTCAACATACGTCGCTCCTATTTCAGATAGTGTACTGGGCTAGGCGGCATCTTAAAGCGCGTGGAATGACGAGTAAAATGCACTATTAAACTTCTATGATTGGGCAATCAGAGACCCGATTAGATCATTTTATATTTTGGTTAATATAAGTATTCAGCGAAATTCTATCACATTTGTTCAACTTACGTCGCTGATTCTTCAGATAGCGTATTGGGCTAAGCGGCATCTCAAAGCGCAAGAAATGGCGAGTAAAATGCACTATTAAACTTCTAGGGTAGGGCAAACAGAGACCCCATTAGATCATTTTATATTATGGTTAATTTAAGAATTCAGCGAAATTCTCTCACATTTGTTCAATTTACGTCGCTGATATTTCAGATAGCGTATTGGGCTAAGCGGCATCTCAAAGCGCAAGAAATGGCGAGTAAAATGCACTATTAAACTTCTAGGGTAGGGCAAACAGAGACCCCATTAGATCATTTTATATTATGGTTAATTTAAGAATTCAGCGAAATTCTCTCACATTTGTTCAATTTACGTCGCTGATATTTCAGATAGCGTATTGGGCTAAGAGGCATCTCAAAGCGCAAGAAATGGCGAGTAAAATGCACTATTAAACTTCTAGGGTAGGGCAAACAGAGACCCGATTAGATCATTTTATATTACGGTTAATATAAGAAATCAGCGTAATTCTGTCACATTCGTTCAACTTACGTAGCTCCTATTTCAGATAGCGTACTGGGCTAGGCGGCATCTTAAAGCGTGTGTAATGGGGAGTAAAATGCACTATTAAACTTCTATGATAGGGCAATCAGAGACCCGATTAGATCATTTTATATTTTGGTTAATATAAGAATTCAGCGAAATTCTATCACATTTGTTCAATTTACGTCGCTCCAATTTCAGATAGCTTATTGGGCTAAGCGGCATCGCAAAGCGCATGAATTGACGAGTGAAATGCACTATTAAACTTCTTGGGTAGGGCGAACAAAGACCCGATTAGATCATTTTACATTAAGGTTAATATAAGAATTCAGCGAAATTCTATCACATTTGTTCAATTTACATCGCTCCTATTTCAGATAGCGACTTGTGCTAAGCGGCATCTCAAAGCGCTGGAAATGGCGAGTAAAATGCACTATTAAACTTCTAGCGTAGGGCAAACAGAGACCCCATTAGATCATTTTATATTATGGTTAATTTAAGAATTCAGCGAAATTCTCTCACATTTGTTCAATTTACGTCGCTGATATTTCAGATAGCGTATTGGGCTAAGAGGCATCTCAAAGCGCAAGAAATGGCGAGTAAAATGCACTATTAAACTTCTAGGGTAGGGCAAACAGAGACCCGATTAGATCATTTTATATTACGGTTAATATAAGAAATCAGCGTTATTCTATCACATTTGTTCAATTTACGTTGCTCCTATTTCAGATAGCGTATTGGGCTAGGCGGCATCTAAAAGCGCGTGGAAGGGCGAGTAAAATGCACTAATAAACTTCTATGATAGGGCAATCAGAGACCCGATTAGATCATTTTATATTATTGTTAATTTAAGAATTCAGCGAAATTCTATCACATTTGTTCAACATACGTCGCTCCTATTTCAGATAGTGTACTGGGCTAGGCGGCATCTTAAAGCGCGTGGAATGACGAGTAAAATGCACTATTAAACTTCTATGATAGGGCAATCAGAGACCCGATTAGATCATTTCATATTTTGGTTAATATAAGAATTCAGCGAAATTCTATCACATTTGTTCAATTTACGTCGCTCCTATTGCAGATAGATTATTGGGCTAAGCGGCATCTCAAAGCGCATGAAATGACGAGTGAAATGCACTATTAAACTTCAAGGGTAGGGCGAACAAACACCCGATTAGATCATTTTACATTAAGGTTAATATAAGAATTCAGCGAAATTCTATCACATTTGTTCAATTTACATCGCTCCTATTTCAGATAGCGACTTGTGTTAAGCGTCAACTCAAAGCGCAAGAAATGGCGAGTAAAATGCACTATTAAACTTCTAGGATAAGGCAAACAGAGACCCGATTAGACCATTTTATATTACGGTTAATATAAGAATTCAGCGAAGTTCTATCACATTTGTTCAATTTACGTCGATCCTATTGCAGATAGCGTATTGGGCTAAGCGGCATCTCAAAGCGCATGAAATGGCGAGTAAAATGCACTATTAAACTTCTAGGGTAAGGCGAACAGAGACCTGATTAGATCATTTTACATTACGGATAATAAAAGAATTCATCGAAATTCTATCACATTTGTTCAATTTACATCGCTCCTATTTCAGATAGCGTACTGGGCTAAGCGGCATCTCAAAGCGCATGAAATGACGAGTGAAATGCACTATTAACCTTCTAGGGTAGGGCGAACAGAGACCCGATTAGAACATTTTACATTAAGGTTAATATAAGAATTCAGCGAAATTCTCTCACATTTGTTCAATTTACGTCGCTCCTATTTCAGATAGCATATTGGGCTAAGCGGCATCGCAAAGCGCATGAAATGACGAGTGAAATGCACTATTAAACTTCTTGGGTAGGGCGAACAGAGAGCCGATTACATCATTTTATATTTTGGTGAATATAAGAATTCAGCGAAATTCTATCACATTTGTTCAATTTACGTCGCTCCTATTTCAGATAGCATATTGGGCTAAGCGGCATCGCAAAGCGCATGAAATGACGAGTGAAATGCACTATTAAACTTCTAGGGTAGGGCGAACAGAGACCCGATTAGATCATTTTACATTAAGGTTAATATAAGTATTCAGGGAAATTCTATCACATTTGTTCAATTTACGTCGCTCCAATTTCAGATAGCGTATTGGGCTAAGCGGCATCTCAAAGCGCATGAACTAGCGAGTAAAATGCACTATTAAACTTCTAGGGTAAGGCAAACAGAGACCCGATTAGATCATTTCATATTATGGTTTATTTAAGAATTCAGAAAAATTCTATCACATTCGTTCAATTTACGTGGCTCCTATTTCAGATAGCTTATTGGGCTCAGCGGCATCTCAAAGCGCATGAAATGAAGAGTGAAATGCACTATTAATCTTCTAGGGTAGGGCGAACAGAGACCCGATTAGATCATTTTACATTAAGGTTAATATAAGAATTCAGCGAGATTCTCTCACATTTGTTCAATTTACGTCGCTGATATTTCAGATAGCGTATTGGGCTAAGCGGCACCTCAAAGCGCCAGAAATGGCAAGTAAAATAAACTATTAAACTTCTAGGGTAGGAAAAACAGAGACCCGATTAGATCATTTTATATTACGGTTAATATAAGAATTCAGCGTAAATCTATCACATTTGTTCAACATACGTCGCTTCTATTTCAGATAGTGTACTGGGCCAGGCGGCATCTTAAAGCGCGTGGCATGGCGAGTAAAATGCACTATTAAACTTCTATGATAGGGCAATCAGAGACCCGATTAGATCATTTAATATTTTGGTTAATATAAGAATTCAGAGTAATGCTATCACATTTGTTCAATTTACGTCGCTCCTATTACAGACAGCTTATTGGGCTTAGCGGCATCTCAAAGCGCATGAAATCACGAGTGAAATGCACTATCAAACTTCTAGGGTAGGGCAAACAGAGACCCGATTAGATCATTTTATATTATGGTTAATAAAAGAATTCAGCGAAATTCTATCACATTTGTTCAACTTTCGTCGCTCGTATTTCAGATAGCGTATTGGGCTAAGCGGCATCTCAAAACGCAAGAAATGGTGAGTAAAATGCACTCTTAAACTTCTATGATAGGGCAATCAGAGACCCGATTAGATCATTTTATATTTTGGTTAATATAAGAATTCAGCGAAATTCTATCACATTTGTTCAATTTACATCGCTCCTATTTCAGATAGCGTACTGGGCTAAGCGGCATCTCAAAGCGCATGAAATGACGAGTGAAATGCACTATTAATCTTCTTGGGTAGGGCGAACAGAGACCCGATTAGAACATTTTACATTAAGGTTAATATAAGAATTCAGCGTAATTCTATCACATTTGTTCAACTTACGTCGCTCCTATTTCAGATAGCGTACCGGGCTAGGCGCATCTCAAAGCGCATGAAATGGCGAGTAAAATGCACTACTAAACTTCTATGATAGGGCAATCAGAGTCCCGTTTAGATCATTTTATATTATGGTTAATTTAAGAATTCAGCGAAATTCTATCACATTTGTTCAATTTACATCGCTCCTATTTCAGATAGCGTATTGGGCTAAGCGGCATCTCAATGCGCATGAAATGGCCAGTAAAATGCACTATTAAACTTCTAGGATAAGGCAAACGGAGACCCGATTAGATCATTTTACATTAAGGTTAATATAAGTGTAGCAGCTACGGCACTGCTACCACATCCCTGCCGTGAAAGATCGAGATATTACCCTCGCTTAGTTTCTTTTCTTTAAATGCTTACGGTCTATCTTTCTTTAAAAGTGTACGAACACAGGCGCGTCGTAGACCGGCAACGGACGACGGTTGCCGATTGCGCGACGAGTTTTTTTTCTGTTGTTTTCTGACCGCGCGCCGCGGTCACCATACGAGAACACGAGGCAGAACCTCTTGCGACTCACCACGTGTACGACCGTGCGACGCAGACAATACCTGTTCTTATTCTGTTATATTAATTGTAAATAAATTGAGCGTGTAACGCAAATCGGAGTTATCCATTACGCACACATTCACCTCATAAGTATTCAGGTGTAGCAGCTACGGCACTGCTACCACATCCCTGCCGTGAAAGATCGAGATATTACCCTCGCTTAGTTTCTTTTCTTTAAATGCTTACGGTCTATCTTTCTTTAAAAGTGTACGAACACAGGCGCGTCGTAGACCGGCAACGGACGACGGTTGCCGATTGCGCGACGAGTTTTTTTTCTGTTGTTTTCTGACCGCGCGCCGCGGTCACCATACGAGAACACGAGGCAGAACCTCTTACGACTCACCACGTGTACGACCGTGCGACGCAGACAATACCTGTTCTTATTCTGTTATATTAATTGTAAATAAATTGAGCGTGTAACGCAAATCGGAGTTATCCATTACGCACACCATACACCTCAATTATTGGTGACCCCGACGTGATCGCGACGTGATCGTGAAGTGATTGTGATCGTGATCGTGATCGTGACAAGACAATTTTTTTTTTTTTCTCTTCTCTCCATCGACTGTATTTTTTTTAAAGACTTCCGTGAACTTTTTATACAATAGTGTAATTCGCGCAGAACTGCTAAAAGTGTAAGTGATCTCTCCGCTGAAGCAGCAATACAGCCATGAACATGGATATCCCTGCCAAGGCCTCCACGAGCAGAGCGTCGATAGAAAGAGTCGCCGTTCGTATACCGGATTTTTGTCTTAGCGATCCGGAAATGTGGTTCAGCATGGTGGAAAGGAGTTTCGAGGTATCCGGAGTGACCACCGACAGCACCAGGTTCGGGTATATCCTGAGTGCCCTGGATCCACGTTACGCCACAGAGGTTCGAGACATAATAATGAACCCGCCAGCGACCGGTCAGTATGAAAAACTAAAAACCGAGCTGATCCGACGTTTGAGCGTGTCTCAAGAGCAGAAGACGCGACGCCTCCTGGAGCATGAGGAAATCGGCGATCGGAAACCTTCGCAATTTTTGAGGCATCTGCGCAGCCTAGCCGGGACGCAAGTATCAGACGCCTTATTGCGAACCCTTTGGCTAGGGAGGTTACCGACGAGCACGCAGGTAATTTTAGCCACGCAGAAGGACACGGAACTGGACAAAGTGGCCGAGCTGGCGGACGCTATCACCGATGCCAGGCCTCATCGCCATCAAATTGCCGAAGCGTCACCCCCGGCGCCGCAGGAAATCGACGCAGGTAGGTCCCTCGAGGCTTTATTGCAACTGAAAATGTCGCAGCTCGCTCTGTCGCTACGAGAAGAAATAGCGGCGCTTCGTCAAGAAATGACGAGCGATCGTACCTCGCGGAGAGATAGGGAGCCTCGATCCCGTTCACGTCCTCGGAGCCGTTCCGGATCTCGATCGAGGAAGCGCACACATGGCAAGGATGGAATATGCTGGTACCACTGGAGTTTCGGTACCGACGCAAGGGACTGCATTAAGCCGTGCACCTTCCAGGCGGGAAACATTCCGGGCAGTCGTTAACGACGGCTAGCGACCCCAGCCCGACTTTACGCCGTCTCTTCGTCATCGATCACGACACGAAGACGCAATTTTTGGTCGACACAGGCGCCGACCTCTGTGTCTTTCCACGAGCAATGATCCGAGGACGGCGCGAAAAATCATCCTACGAGCTTTCCGCAGCAAATGGCACCACCATCGCAACGTACGGGACTACGACTTTAACTCTCAATTTAGGGTTACGTCGGGTTTTCACATGGAGATTCGTAATCGCCGACGTCTCCAGGCCCATAATCGGGGTCGATTTCCTCGCTCACTTCGGACTAATGGTAGACGTTCGCAATCGCCGTCTCTTAGATCAAGTGACGTCTCTCTCGACACGAGGAATGCCTGCCCGTGAAGCCGTCCCGAGCATCAAAACAGTCTTCGGGGAATCCGCTTATCATGTTCTACTCCAGCGATTTCCCGAAATTACGAAACCGGAAGGAACACCTTCCGAACCAAAACACAGCACGATGCACCACATTCGTACTGCACCAGGTCCACCTGTTACCTGCAAACCACGGCGTCTTGCACCAGGTAGGCTACAGGCAGCCAAAAAGGAATTTGAAACCATGTCGCGATTAGGAACAACCCGACCGTCGGAGAGTAGCTGGTCGTCACCTTTGCACATGGTACCCAAAAAAGGAAGTGACGAATGGAGACCATGTGGCGATTATCGTGCTCTCAACGCCAGGACCTTGCCGGACCGATATCCCGTCAGGCATATTGAAGATTTTACACAAACTTTGCGGGGTAAGAAAATTTTTTCTACCATTGATCTCGTTCGAGCTTACAACCAAATCCCCGTTGCACCCGAAGATATTCCGAAGACAGCTATTACCACTCCTTTCGGATTATTCGAATTTCCGTTCATGTCGTTTGGGTTGCGCAACGCGGCTCAAACCTTTCAGCGCTTTATCGATGAAGCGTTGCGAGGTTTGAACTTTTGTTTCGCATACATTGACGACATACTGGTGGCTTCAACATCCGAAGAGGAACACCTTCAACACCTCAAGATAGTTTTTGAACGGCTAAAACAATACGGTATCGTGATAAATACGGCAAAATGTATCTTCGGAAGGACGGAGTTAAAATTTTTAGGCTACCTGGTGTCGGAATCAGGCACCCGACCATCCACCGAAAAGGTTGAGGCCATTTTAAAGTATCCACGGCCGACCACAGCGAAACAATTACGGCAGTTTTTAGGTATGGTAAATTTTTATAGACGTTTCATACCTAAAGCCGCACAGGTACATGCACCTCTGAACGACATGCTGGCGGACAATATAAAAGGCAGCGCACCTGTAAATTGGACACCAGACGCCACCGCAGCATTTGAAGACTCTAAAAAGGCGTTAGTAGAGGCTACTCTACTAACACACCCTGAAATCGACGCACCATTGGCCATCATATGCGACGCCTCGAATTCTGCTGTTGGCGCCGCGCTTCAACAACGCATCGGTGATAATTGGGAACCACTGGGTTTCTTTTCAAAAAAACTCAGCTCAACGGAACAGAAATACGCTACATACGACAGAGAATTACTCGCTATCTACCTCGCAGTCAAATATTTCCGTCATATGATCGAGGGAAGAACTTTCACTATCTTCACAGACCATAAACCAATCATTTACGCTTTCCAACAGAAACCAGAAAAATTCACCCCAAGACAATTTCGATATCTCAGCTTCATTAGTGAATTCTCAACGGACATCCGCCACGTAGCAGGTCGAGATAACGTTGTCGCCGATGCGTTGTCAAGAGTGGACGAAATCGAAGAGACTTTGGATTTTGAAATGCTGGCCAAATCGCAAGAAGAAGACGAGGAATTACTGACGTACTTACAAGGCAACACCGGTTTGAATTTAAAACGCATATCCATTCCTGGAAGTACACAACAAATTTACTGTGACATATCTACAGACACCGTTCGCCCTTTCCTCACAAAATCGTTTCGTCAAACTGCATTCAACGCACTACACAAAATATCGCATCCAGGAATCAACGCCACTGTCAAACTGATCACGCAAAGGTACGTTTGGCCATCGATCAAAACAGACTGCAGAAGATGGGCCCGGAACTGTATCCAATGTCAACGCTCCAAGATCACCAGGCACGTATCAGCACCCCTCGGTTCTTTTTCGCGACCATCGGCGAGGTTCGAACATGTTCATTTGGACATTGTCATCCTACCGGTCTCCGAAGGATACAGATATTGCCTTACCTGCGTGGATCGCTTTACGCGCTGGCCTGAAGCAATACCTCTCCGCGACCAGGAAGCAGCCACAGTAGCTCGAGCCTTTTACGAGGGGTGGATTGTTCGGTTTGGAACGCCGCTAAGGATCACCACGGACCAAGGTAGACAATTTGAGTCCAATCTTTTTAAACAATTAAGCTTGTTAACAGGTAGCAGACATCTAAGAACTACGGCATATCACCCGGCGGCTAATGGGATGGTGGAAAGGTTCCACCGTCAGTTAAAGGCAGCCATACGTTGCCATGAAAATCAACGTTGGACAGAGATTCTTCCCACCACGTTGCTGGGTATTCGTTCAGCCTGGAGGGAAGATTTAAAAGCAACGACAGCAGAGTTGGTGTACGGCGAACCATTGCGACTTCCTGGAGAATTCTTGTCTCCGCGTCCAGGTGAAGCTGACACTGACGCAACTTCATTTGTAAAGGAACTGCGACAACATTTCCAGGATCTGAGCCCAGTCGCAGGTTCTCACCATGGGTCACGGCGGACCTTCGTGTACAAAGACCTTGCCAGTTCCGAGCATGTTTTCGTACGACACGACGCATCGAAAGGCATTCTACAACAACCTTATGATGGACCATATCGTGTCATTAGCCGCGGACATAAAACTTTTCTAATAGACCGTCAAGGAAAACATGTCACAATTTCAATCGAGAGGTTAAAACCCGCGTATATTGTAAGTGATCATTTAACACATAAAAATTGTAATAATTCCGACACAGAACCAAATGTATCTCGCGATATTGTAACACCACAATTTACCACCCGCGCAGGTAGGCGAGTACGATTTCTCGACAGATTTCAAGCTGGATTTTCGTGATTAGGTAAATCACTGGCAGGGGGGTGATGTAGCAGCTACGGCACTGCTACCACATCCCTGCCGTGAAAGATCGAGATATTACCCTCGCTTAGTTTCTTTTCTTTAAATGCTTACGGTCTATCTTTCTTTAAAAGTGTACGAACACAGGCGCGTCGTAGACCGGCAACGGACGACGGTTGCCGATTGCGCGACGAGTTTTTTTTCTGTTGTTTTCTGACCGCGCGCCGCGGTCACCATACGAGAACACGAGGCAGAACCTCTTACGACTCACCACGTGTACGACCGTGCGACGCAGACAATACCTGTTCTTATTCTGTTATATTAATTGTAAATAAATTGAGCGTGTAACGCAAATCGGAGTTATCCATTACGCACACCATACACCTCACAGGGAAATTCTATCACGTTTGTTTAATTTACGTCGCTCTTATTTCAGATAGCGTATTGGGCTAAGCGGCATCTCAAAGCGCATGACATGGCGAGTAAAATGCACTGTTAAACTTCTAGGGTAGGGCAAACAGAGACCCGATTAGATCATTTCATATTATGGTTTATTTAAGAATCCAGAAAAATTCTATCACATTTGTCCAATTTACGTCGCTCCTATTTCAGATAGCTTATTGAGCTAAGCGGCATCTCAAAGCGCATGAAATGACGTGTGAAATGCACTAGTAATCTTCTAGGGTGGGGCGAACAGAGACCCGATTAGATCATTTTACATTAAGGTTAATATAAGAATTCAGCGAGATTCTCTCACATTTGTTCAATTTACGTCGCTCCTATTTCAGATAGCGTATTGGGCTAAGCGGCATCTCAAAGCGCATGAAATGGCGAATAAAATGCACTATTAAACTTCTAGGCTAGGGCGAACAGAGACCTGATTAGATCATTTTATATTATGGTTAATTCAAGAATTCTTCGAAATTCTATCACATTCGTTCAATTTACATCGCTCCTATTTCAGATAGCGTACTGGTATAAGCGGCATCTCAAAGCGCATGAAATGACGAGTGAAATGCACTATTAATCTTCTAGGGTAGGGCGAACAGAGACCCGATTAGAACATTTTACGTTAAGGTTAATATAAGAATTCAGCGTATTCTATCACATTTGTTCAACATACGTCGCTCCTATTTCAGATAGCATATTGGGCTAAGCGGCATCTTAAAACGCGACGAATGGCGAGTAAAATGCACTACTCAACTTCTATGATACGGCAATCAGAGAGCCGATTAGATCATTTTAT
The DNA here is from genome assembly GCA_916610135.2 of Macropis europaea. Classification (NCBI taxonomy): domain Eukaryota; kingdom Metazoa; phylum Arthropoda; class Insecta; order Hymenoptera; family Melittidae; genus Macropis; species Macropis europaea. The sequence goes on along the minus strand of CAKAJE020001216.1, from coordinate 45,074 downwards.
ATTTTGGTTAATATAAGAATTCAGCGAAATTCTATCACAATTGTTCTATTTACGTCGCTCCTATTTCAGATAGCGTATTGGGCTAAGCGCCATCTCAAAGCGCATGTAAATGTCGAGTGAAATGCACTATTAAACTTCTAGGGTAGGGCGAACAGAGACCCGAATGGATCATTTTATATTACGGTTAATATAAGAATTCAGCGAAATTCTATCACATTTGTTCAATTTACGTCGCTCCTATTTCAGATAGCTTATTGGGCTAAGCGGCATCGCAAAGCGCATGAAATGACGAGTAAAATGCACTGTTAAACTTCTAGGGTAGGGCAAACAGAGACCCGATTAGATCATTTTATATTACGGTTAATATAAGAATTCAGCGTAATTCTATCACATTTGTTCAACTTACGTCGCTCCTATTTCAGATAGCGTACTGGGCAAGTCGGTATCTCAAAGCGCGTGGAAGGGCGAGTAAAATGCACTACTAAACTTCTATGATAGGGCAATCAGAGACCCGATTAGATCATTTTATATTTTGGTTAATATAAGAATTCAGCGAAATTCTCTCACATTTGTTCAATTTACGTCGCTGATATTTCAGACAGCGTATTGGACTAAGCGGCATCTCAAAGCGCAAGACATGTCGAGTAAAATGCACTATTAAACTTCTAGGGTAGGGCAAACAGAGACCCGATAAGATCATTTTATATTATGGTTAATTTCAGAATTCAGCGAAATTCTCTCACATTTGTTCAATTTACGTCGCTGATATTTCAGATAGCGTATTGGGCTAAGCGGCAACTCAAAGCGCGAGAAATGGCGAGTAAAATGCACTATTAAACTTCTAGGGTAGGGCAAACAGAGACCCGATTAGATCATTTTATATTACGGTTAATATAAGAATTCAGCGTAATTCTATCACATTTGTTCAACTTACGTCGCTCCTATTTCAGATAGCGTACTGGGCAAGGCGGTATCTCAAAGCGCGTGGAAGGGCGAGCAAAATGCACTATTAAACTTCTATGATAGGGCAATCAGAGACCCGATTAGATCATTTTATATTTTGGTTAATATAAGAATTCAGCGAAATTCTATCACATTTGTTCAATTTACGTCGATCCTATTTCAGATAGCTTATTGGGCTAAGCGGCATCTCAAAGCGCATGAAGTGGCGAGTAAAATGCACTATTAAACTTCTAGGGTAGGGCGAACAAAGACCCGATTAGATTATTTTACATTAAGGTTAATATAAGAATTCAGCGAAATTCTCTCACATTTGTTCAATTTACATCGCTCCTATTTCAGATAGCGACTTGTGCTAAGCGGCATCTCAAAGCGCAAGAAATGGCGAGTAAAATGCACTATTAAACTTCTAGGGTAGGGCAAACAGAGACCACATTAGATCATTTTATATTATGGTTAATTTAAGAATTCAGCGAAATTCTCTCACATTTGTTCAATTTATGTCGCTGATATTTCAGATAGCGTATTGGGCTAAGCGGCATCTCAAAGCGCAAGAAATGGCGAGTAAAATGCACTATTAAACTTCTATGATAGGGCAATCAGAGACCCGATTAGATCATTTTATATTTTGGTTAATATAAGAATTCAGCGAAATTCTATCACAATTGTTCTATTTACGTCGCTCCTATTTCAGATAGCGTATTGGGCTAAGCGGCATCTCAAAGCGCATGAAATGGCGAGTGAAATGCACTATTAAACTTCTAGGGTAGGGCGAACAGAGACCCGATTAGATCATTTTATATTATGGTTAATTTAAGAATTCAGCGAAATTCTATCACATTTGTTCAATTTACATCGCTCCTATTTCAGATAGCGTATAGGGCTAAGCGGCATCTCAATGCGCATGAAATGGCCAGTAAAATGCACTATTAAACTTCTAGGGTAGGGCAAACAGAGACCCGATTAGATCATTTTATATTACGGTTAATATAAGAATTCAGCGTAATTCTGAGACATTTGTTCAACTTACGTAGCTCCTATTTCAGATAGCGTACTGGGCTAGGCGGCAACCTAAAGCGCGAGGAATGGCGAGTAAAATGCGCTATTAAACTTCTATGATAGGGCAATCAGAGACCCGATTAGATCATTTTATATTTTGGTTAATATAAGAATTCAGCGAAATTCTATCACATTTGTTCAATTTACGTCGCTCCTATTTCAGATAGCTTATTGGGCTAAGCGGCATCTCAAAGCGCATGAAATGACGAGTGAAATGCACTATTAAACTTCAAGGGTAGGGCGAACAAAGACCCGATTAGATCATTTTACATTAAGGTTAATATAAGAATTCAGCGAAATTCTATCACATTTGTTCAATTTACATCGCTCCTATTTCAGATAGCGACTTGTGTTAAGCGTCATCTCAAAGCGCAAGAAATGGCGAGTAAAATGCACTATTAAACTTCTAGGATAAGGCAAACAGAGACCCGATTAGATCATTTTATATTACGGTTAATATAAGAATTCAGCGTAATTCTGTGACATTTGTTCAACTTACGTAGCTCCTATTTCAGATAGCGTACTGGGCTAGGCGGCAACTTAAAGCGCGTGGAATGGCGAGTAAAATGCGCTATTAAACTTCTATGATAGGGCAATCAGAGACCCGATTAGATCATTTTATATTTTGGTTAATATAAGATTTCAGGGAAATTCTATCACATTTGTTCAATTTACGTCGCTCCTATTTCAGATAGCGTATTGGGCTAAGCGGCATCTCTAAGCGCATGAAATGACTAGTGAAATGCACTATTAAACTTCTAGGGTAGGGCGAACAAAGCCCCGATTAGACCATTTTACATTAAGGTTAATATAAGAATTCAGCGTAACTCTGTCACATTTGTTCAATTTACGTCGCTCCTATTTCAGATAGCGTACTGGGCCAGGCGGCATCTTAAAGCGCGTGGAAGGGCGAGTAAAATGCACTACTAAACTTCTATGATAGGGCAATCAGAGTCCCGTTTAGATCATTTTATATTATGGTTAATTTAAGAATTCAGCGAAATTCTATCACATTTGTTCAATTTACATCGCTCCTATTTCAGATAGCGTATTGGGCTAAGCGGCATCTCAATGCGCATGAACTGTCCAGTAAAATGCACTGTTAAACTTCTAGGATAAGGCATACGGAGACCCGATTAGATCATTTTACATTAAGGTTAATATAAGTATTCAGGGAAATTCTATCACGTTTGTTCAATTTGCGTCGCTCCTATTTCAGATAGCGTATTGGGCTAAGCGGCATCTCAAAGCGCATGAAATGACCAGAGAAATGCACAATTAAAGTTCTTGGGTAGGGCAAACAGAGATCCGATTAGATCATTTTATATTACGGTTAATATAAGGATTCAGCGTAATTCTATCACATTTGTTCAACTTACGTCGCTCCTATTTCAGATAGCGTACTGGGCTACGCGACATCTCAAAGCGCGTGGAAGGGCGAGTAAAATGCACTACTAAAATTCTGTGATAGGACAATCAGAGTCCCGATTAGAACATTTTATATTTTGTTTACTATAAGATTTCAGGGAAATTCTATCACATTTGTTCAATTTACGTCGCTCCTATTTCAGATAGCGTATTGGGCTAAGCGGCATCCCAATGCGCATGAAATGGCGAGTAAAATGCACTATTAAACTTCTAGGATAAGGCAAACAGAGACCCGATTAGATCATTTTATATTACGGTTAATATAAGGATTCAGCGTAATTCTATCACATTTGTTCAACTTACGTCGCTCCTATTTCAGATAGCATACCGGGCTACGCGGCATCTTAAAGCGCGTGGAATGGCGAGTAAAATGCACTGTTAAACTTCTAGGGTAGGGCAAACAGAGACCCGATTAGATCATTTTATATTATGGTTAATTTAAGAATTCAGCGAAATTCTATCACATTTGTTCAATTTACGTCGCTCCTATTGCTGATAGCGTATTGGGCTAAGCGGCATCTTAAAGCGCGTGGAATGGCGAGTAAAATTCACTATTAAACTTCTATGATAGGGCAATCAGAGACCCGATTAGATCATTTTATATTTTGGTTATATAAGAATTCAGCGAAATTCTATCACATTTGGTCAATTTACGTCGCTCCTATTTCAGATAGCTTATTGGGCTAAGCGGTATCTCAAAGCGCATGAAATGACGAGTGAAATGCACTATTAAACTTCTAGGGTAGGGCGAACAAAGACCCGATTAGATCATTTTACATTGAGGTTAATATAAGAATTCAGCGAAATTCTATCACATTTCTTCAATTTACGTCGCTCCTATTTCAGATAGCGTATTGGGCTATGCGGCATCTCAAAGCGCATGAAATGGCGAGTAAAATGCACTATTAAACTTCTAGGATAAGGCAAACAGAGACCCGATTAGATCATTTTATATTACGGTAAATATAAGAATTCAGCGTAATTCTGTCACATTTGTTCAACTTACGTAGCTCCTATTTCAGATAGCGTACTGGGCTAGGCGGCAACTTAAAGCGCGTGGAATGTCGAGTAAAATACACTATCAAACTTCTATGATAGGGCAATCAGAGTCCCGTTTAGATCATTTTATGTTTTGTTTAATATAAGATTTCATGGAAATTCTGTCACATTTGTTCAATTTACGTCGTTCCTATTTCAGATAGCATACTGGGCTAGGCGGCAACTTAAAGCGCGCGGAATGGCGAGTAAAATGCACTATTAAACTTCTATGATAGGGCAATCAGAGACCCTATTAGATCATTTTATATTATGGTTAATTTAAGAATTCAGCGAAATTCTATCACATTTGTTCAATTTACATCGCTCCTATTTCAGATAGCGTGTAGGACTAAGCGGCATCTCAATGCGCATGAAATGGCCAGTAAAATGCACTATTAAACTTCTAGGGTAGGGCAAACAGAGACCCGATTAGATCATTTTATATTACGGTTAATATAAGAATTCAGCGTAATTCTGAGACATTTGTTCAACTTACGTAGCTCCTATTTCAGATAGCGTACTGGGCTAGTCGGCAACCTAAAGCGCGTGGAATGGCGAGTAAAATGCGCTATTAAACTTCTATGATAGGGCAATCAGAGACCCGATTAGATCATTTTATATTTTGGTTAATATAAGAATTCAGCGAAATTCTATCACATTTGTTCAATTTACGTCGCTCCTATTTCAGATAGCCTATTGGGCTAAGCGGCATCTCAAAGCGCATGAAATGACGAGTGAAATGCACTATTAAACTTCAAGGGTAGGGCGAACAAAGACCCGATTAGATCATTTTACATTAAGGTTAATATAAGAATTCAGCGAAATTCTATCACATTTGTTCAATTTACGTCGCTCCTATGTCAGATAGCGTATTGGGCTATGCGGCATCTCAAAGCGCATGAAATGACGAGTAAAATGCACTGTTAAACATCTAGGGTAGGGCAAACAGAGACCCGATTAGATCATTTTATATTACGGTTAATATAAGAATTCAGCGTAACTCTATCACATTTGTTCAACTTACGTCGCTCCTATTTCAGATAGCGTACTGGGCAAGGCGGTATCTCAAAGCGCGTGGAAGGGCGAGTAAAATGCACTACTAAACTTCTATGATAGGGCAATCAGAGACCCGATTAGATCATTTTATATTTTGGTTAATATAAGAATTCAGCGAAATTCTCTCACATTTGTTCAATTTACGTCGCTGATATTTCAGACAGCGTATTGGACTAAGCGGCATCTCAAAGCGCAAGACATGTCGAGTAAAATGCAGTATTAAACTTCTAGGGTAGGGCAAACAGAGACCCGATAAGATCATTTTATATTATGGTTAATTTCAGAATTCAGCGAAGTTCTCTCACATTTGTTCAATTTACGTCGCTCCTATTTCAGATAGCGTATTGGGCTAAGCGGCATCTCAAAGCGCATGAAATGACGAATAAAATGCACAATTAAGCTTCTACGCTAGGGCGAACAGAGACCCGATTAGATCATTTTACGTTATGGTTAATAAAAGAATTCAGCGAAATTCTATCACATTTGATCAATTTACGTCGCTCCTATTTCAGATAGCGTACTGGGCTAAGCGGCATCTCAAAGCGCAAGAAATGGCGAGTAAAATGCACTATTAAACTTTTAGGGTAGGGCAAACAGAGACCCGATTAGATCATTTTATATTACGGTTAATATAAGAATTCAGCGTAATTCTGTCACATTTGTTCAACTTACGTAGCTCCTATTTCAGATAGCGTACTGGGCTAGGCGGCAACTTAAAGCGCGTGGAATGGCGAGTAAAATGCACTATTAAACTTCTATGATAGGGCAATCAGAGACCCGATTAGATCATTTTATATTTTGGTTAATATAAGAATTCAGCGAAATTCTATCACATTTGTTCAATTTACGTCGCTCCTATTTCAGATAGCGTACTGGGCTAGGCGGCATCTTAAAGCGCGTGGAATGGCGAGTGAAATGCACTATTAAACTTCTATGATAAGGCAATCAGAGACCCGATTAGATCATTTTATATTTTGGTTAATACAAGAATTCAGCGAAATTCTATCACATTTGTTCAATTTACGTCGCTCCTATTTCATATAGCTAATTGGGCTATGCGGCATCTCAAAGCGCATGCAATTACGAGTGAAATGCACTATTAAACTTCTAGGGTAGGGCGAACAGAGACCCGATTAGATCATTTTACATTAAGGGTAATATAAGAATTCAGCGAAATTCTATCACATTTGTTCAATTTACGTCTTTGATATTTCAGATACCGTATTGGGCTAAGCGGCATCTGAAAGCGCATGAAATGGCGAGTAAAACGCACTATTAAACTTCTAGGGTAGGGCAAACAGAGACCCGATTAGATCAGTTTATATTATGGTTAATTTAAGAAGTCAGCAAAATTCTATCACATTTGTTCAATTTAAGTCGCTCCTATTTCAGATAGCGTATTGGGCTAAGCGGCATCTCAAAGCACATGAAATGTCGAGTGAAATGCACTATTAGACTTCTATGGTAGGGCGAACAGAGACCCGATTAGATCATTTTATATTACGGTTAATATAAGAATTCAGCGTAATTCTATCACATTTGTTCAACTTATGTCGCTCCTATTTCAGGTAGCGTACTGGGCTAGACGGCATCTTAAAGCCCGTGGAAGGGCGAGTAAAATGCACTACTAAACTTCCATGATAGGGCAATCAGAGACCCGATTAGATCATTTTATATTTTGTTTAATATATGATTTCAAGGAAATTCTATCACATTTGTTCAATTTACGTCGCTCCTATTTCAGATAGCGTATTGGGCTAAGCGGCATCTCAAAGCGCATGAAATGGCGAATAAAATGCACTATTAAAGTTCTATGATAGGGCGAACAGCGACCCGATTAGATCATTTTACGTTAAGGTTAATATAAGAATTCAGCGAAATTCTATCACATTTGTTCAATTTACGTCGCTCATATTTCAGATAGCGTATTGGGCTAAGCGGCATCTCAAAGCGCATGAAATGGCGAGTAAAATGCACCATTAGACTTCTATGGTAAGGCGAACAGAGACCCGATTAGATCATTTTATATTTTGTTTAATATAAGATTTCAGGGAAATTGTATCACATTTGTTCAATTTACGTCGCTCCTATTTCAGATAGCGTATTCGGCTAAGCGGCATCTCAAAGCGCCTGAAGTGGCGAATAAAATTCACTATTAAACTTCTAGGCTAGGGCGAACAGAGACCCGATCAGATCATTTTACATTATGGTTAATAAAAGAATTCCGCGAAATTCTATTACATTTGTTCAACTTACGTCGCTCCTATTTCAGATAGCGTATTGGGCTAAGCGGCATCTCAAAGCGCATGAAATGGCGAGTGAAATGCACCATTAGACTTCTATGGTAAGGCGAACAGAGACCCGATTAGATCATTTTACATTAAGGTTAATATAAGAGTTCACGGAAATTCTATTACATTTGTTCAATTTACGTCGCTCCTATTTCAGATAGCGTATTGGGCTATACGGCATCTCAAAGCGCATGAAATGGCGAGTAAAATGCACTATTAAAATTCTAGGGTAAGGCAAACAGGGACCCGGTTAGATCATTTTATATTACGGTTAATATAAGAATTCAGCGTAATTCTATCACATTTGTTAAACTTACGTCGCTCGTATTTCAGATAGCGTACTGGGCTAGGCGGCATCTTAAAGCGCGCGGAAGGGCGAGTAAAATGCACTATTAAACGTCTAGGGTAAGGCAAACAGAGACCCGATTAGATCATATTACATTATGGTTAATAAAAGAATTAAGAGTAATTCTATCACATTTGTTCAACTACGTCGCTCCTATTTCAGACAGCATACTGGGCTAGGCGGCATCTTAAAGCGCGTGGAATGGCGAGTAAAATGCACTATTAAACTTCTATGATAGGGCTATCAGAGACCCGATTAGATCATTTTATATTTTGGTTAATATAAGAATTCAGCGAACTTCTATCACATTTGTTTAATTTACGTCGCTCCTATTTCAGAGAGCGTACTGGGCTAGGCGGCATCTTAAAGCGCGTGGATTGGCGAGTAAAATGCACTATTAAACTTCTAGGGTATGGCAAACAGAGACCCGATTAGATCATTTTATATTATGGTTAATTTATCAATTCAGCGAAATTCTATCACATTTGTTCAATTTACGTCGCTCCCATTTCAGATAGCTTATTGGGCTAGGCGGCATCTCAAAGCGCATGAAATGACGAGTGAAATGCACTAGTAATCTTCTAGGGTAGGGCGAGCAGAGACCCGATTAGATCATTTTATATTACGGTTAATATAAGAATTCATCGTAATTCTATCACATTCGTTCAACATACGTCGCTCCTATTTCAGATAGTGTACTGGGCTAGGCGGCATCTCATAGCGCGTGGAAGGGCGAGTAAAATGCACTACTAAACTTCTATGATAGGGCAATCAGAGTCCCGTTTAGATCATTTTATATTTTGTTTAATATAAGATTTCAGGGAAATTCTATCACATTTGTTCAATTTACGTCGCTCCTATTTGCGATAGCGTATTGGCCTAAGCGGCATCTCAAAGCGCATGAAATGACGAGAGAAATGCACTATAAACTTCTTGGGTAGGGCGGACAGAGACCCGATTACATCATTTTATATTATGGTTAATTTAAGAATTAGGAAAAATTCTATCACATTTGTTCAATTTACGTCGCTCCTATTTCAGATGGCGTAGTGGGCTAGGCGGCATCTTAAAGCGCGTGGAATGGCGAGTAAAATGCACTATTAAACTTCTATGATAGGGCAATCAGAGACCCGATTAGATCATTTTATATTTTGGTTAATATAAGAATTCAGCGAAATTCTATCACATTTGTTCAATTTACGTCGCTCCTATTTCAGATAGCGTATTGGGCTAAGCGGCATCTCAAGGCGCATGAAATGACGAATAAAATGCACTATTAAGCTTCTACGCTAGGGCGAAGAGAGACCCGATTAGATCATTTAACATTATGGTTAATAAAAGAATTCAGCGAAATTCTATCACATTTGTTCAATTTACATTTCTCCCATTTCAGATAGCGTATTGGGCTAAGCGGCATCTCAAAGCGAATGAAATGACGAATAAAATGCGCTATTAAGCTTCTACGCTAGGGCGAACAGAGAACCGATTAGATCATTTTATATTACGGTTAATATAAGAATTCAGCGTAATTCTGTCACATTTGTTCAACTTACGTCGCTCCTATTTCAGATAGCGTACTGGGTTGGGCGGCATCTTAAATCGCGTGGAAGGGCGAGTAAAATGCACTACTAAACTTCTATGATAGGGCAATCAGAGAGCCGATTAGATCATTTTATATTTTGGTTAATATAAGAATTCAGCGAAATTCTATCACATTTGTTCAATTTACGTCGCTCCTATTTCATATAGCGTATTGGGCTAAGCGGCATCTCAAGGCGCATGAAATGACGAATAAAATGCACTATTAAACTTCTAGGCTAGGGCGAACAGAGACCCGATCAGATCATTTTACATTATGGTTAATAAAAGAATTCAGCGAAATTCTATTACATTTGTTCAACTTACGTCGCTCCTATTTCAGATAGCGTATTGGGCTAAGCGGCATCTCACAGCGCACGAAAGGGCGAGTAAAATGCACTATTAAACTTCTAGGGTAGGGCAATCAGAGACCCGATAAGATCATTTCATATTTTGGTTAATATAAGAATTCAGCGAAATTCTATCACATTTGTTCAACTTACGCCGCTCCTGCTTGAGATAGCGTACTGGACTAGGCGGCAACTTAAAGCGCGTGGAATGGCGAGTAAAATGCAGTACTAAACTTCTATGATAGGGCAATCGGAGTCCCGATTAGATCATCTTATATTTTGTTTAATATAAGATTTCAGGGAAATTCTATCACATTTGTTCAATTTACGTCGCTCCTATTTCAGATAGCGTACTGGGCTAAGCGGCATCTCAAAGCGCATGAAATGTCGAATACAATGCACTATTAAACTTCTAGACTAGGGCAAACAGAGACCCGATTAGATCATTTTACATTAAGGTTAATATAAGAATTCAGGGAAATACTATCACGTTTGTTCAATTTACGTCGCTACTATTTCAGATAGCGTATTGGGCTAAGCGGCATCTCAAAGCGCATGAAATGACGAGTGAAAGGCACTATTAAACTTCTAGGGTAGGGCGAACAGAGAACCGATTAGATCATTTTACATTAAGGTTAATATAAGAATTCAGCGTAATTCTGTGACATTTGTTCAACTTACGTAGCTCCTATTTCAGATAGCGTATTGGGCTAAGCGGCATCTCAAAGCGCACGAGAGGGCGAGTAAAATACACTATTAAACTTCTATGATAGGGCAATCAGAGACCCGATTAGATCATTTTATATTTTGGTTAATATAAGAATCCAGCGAAATTCTATCACATTTGTTCAATTTACGTCGCTCCTATTTCAGATAGCGTATTGGGCTAAGCGGCATCTCACAGCGCACGAAAGGGCGAGTAAAATGCACTATTAAACTTCTAGGGTAGGGCAATCAGAGACCCGATAAGATCATTTCATATTTTGGTTAATATAAGAATTCAGCGAAATTCTATCACATTTGTTCAATTTACGTCGCTCCTATTTCAGATAGCGTATTGGGCTAAGCGGCATCTCAAAGCGCAAGAAATGGCGAGTAAAATGCACTATTAAGCTTCTAGGGTTGGGCACATATAGACCCGATTAGATCATTTTATATTATGGTTAATTTAAGAATTCAGCGAAATCCTATCACATTTGTTCATTTTACGTCGCTCCTATTTCAGATAGCGTATTGGGCTAAGCGGCATCTCAAAGCGCAAGAAATGGCGAGTAAAATTCACTATTAAACTTCTAGGGTAGGGCAAACAGAGACCCCATTAGATCATTTTATATTTTGGTTAATATAAGAATTCAGCGAAATTCTATCACATTTTTTCAATTTACGTCGCTCCTATTTCAGATAGTGTACTGGGCTAGGCGGCATCTTAAAGCGCGTGGAATGGCGAGTAAAATGCACTATTAAACTGCTATAATAGGGCAATCAGAGACCCCATTAGATCATTTTATATTTTGGTTAATATAAGGATTCAGCGTAATTCTATCACATTTGTTCAATTTACGTCGCTCCTAGTTCAGATAGCGTATTGCGCTAAGCGGCATCTCAAAGCGCATGAGATGGCGAGTAAAATGCACTATTAAACTTCTAGGGTAAGGCAAACAGAGACCCGATTAGATCATTTTATATTACGGTTAATATAAGAATTCAGCGTAATTCTATCACATTTGTTCAACATACGTCGCTCCTATTTCAGATAGTGTGCTGGGCTAGGCGGCATCTTAAAGCGCGTGGAAGGGCGAGTAAAATGCACTACTAAACTTCTATGGTCGGGCAATCAGAGTCCCGTTTAGATCATTTTATGTATTGTTTAATATAAGATTTCAGGGAAATTCTATCACATTTGTTCAATTTACGTCGCTCCTATTTCAGATAGCGTATTGGGCTAAGCGGCATCTCAAAGCGTATGAAATGACGAGAGAAATGCACTATTAAACTTCTTGGGTAGGGCGAACAGAGACCCGATTAGGTCATTTCATATTATGGTTAATTTAAGAATTCAGCGAAATTCTATCACATTTGTTCAATTTACATCGCTCCTATTTCAAATAGCGTATTGGGCTAAGCGGCATCTCCATGCGCATGAAATGGCGAGTAAAATGCACTATTAAACTTCTAGGATAAGGCAAATGGAGACCCGATTAGACCATTTTATATTACGGTTAATATAAGAATTCAGCGTTATTCTATCACATTTGTTCAACTTACGTCGCTCCTATTTCAGATAGCGTACTCGGATAGGCGGCATCTTAAAGCGCGTGGAAAGGCGAGTAAAATGCACTATTAAACTTCGAGGGTAATGCAAACAGAGACCCGATTAGATCATTTTATATTACGGTTAAAATAAGATTTCAGGGAATTTCTATCACATTTGTTCAATTTACGTCGCTCCTATTTCAGATAGCTATTGGGCTAAGCGGCATCTCAAAGCGCATGAAATGACGAGTGAAATGCACTATTAAACTTCTTGGGTAGGGCGAACAGAGACCCGATTACATCATTTTATATTATGGTTAATATAAGAATTCAGCGATATTCTATCGCATTTGTTCAATTTGCGTCGCTCCTATTTCAGATTGCGTATTGGGCTAAGCGGCATCTCAAAGCGCATGAAATGACGAATAAAATGCACTATTAAGCTTCTACGCTAGGGCGAACAGAGACCCGATTAGATCATTTAACATTATGGTAAATAAAAGAATTCAGCGAAATTCTATCACATTTGTTCAATTTACGTCGCTCCTATTTCAGATAGCGTACTGGGCTAGGCGGCATCTCAAAGCGCATGAAATGACGAGTAAAATGCTCTATTAAACTTCTAGGGTAGGGCAAACAGAGACCCGATTAGGTCATTTCATATTATGGTTAATTTAAGAATTCAGCGAAATTCTATCACATTTGTTCAAGTTACATCGCTCCTATTTCAGATAGCTTATTGGGATAAGCGGCATCTCAAAGCGCATGAAATGACGAGTGAAAGGCACTATTAAACTTCTAGGGTAGGGCGAACAGAGACCCTATTAGATCATTTTACATTAAGGTTAATATAAGAATTCAGCGTAATTCTGTGACATTTGTTCAACTTACGTAGCTCCTATTTCAGATAGCGTATTGGGCTAAGCGGCATCTTAAAGCGCGTGGAAGGGCGAGTAAAATGCACTACTAAACGTCTATGATAGGGCAATCAGAGTCCCGTTTAGATCATTTTATATTTTCTTTAATATAAGATTCCAGGGAAATTCTATCACATTTGTTCAATTTACGTCGCTCCTATTTCAGATAGCTATTCGGCTAAGCGGCATCTCAAAGCGCATGAAATGACGAGAGAAATGCACTATTAAACTTCTTGGGTAGGGCGAACAGAGACCCGATTACATCATTTTATATTATGGTTAATTTAAGAATTCAGCAAAATTCTATCATATTTGTTCAATTTACGTCGCTCCTATTTCAGATAGCGTATTGGGCTAAGCGGCATCTCGCAGCGCACGAAAGGGCGAGTAAAATGCACTATTAAACTTCTAGGGTAGGGCAATCAGAGACCCGATAAGATCATTTCATATTTTGGTTAATATAAGAATTCAGCGAAATTCTATCACATTTGTTCAATTTACGTCGCTCCTATTTCAGATAGCGTATTGGGCTAAGCGGCATCTCAAAGCGCATGGAATGGCGAGTGAAATGCACTATTAAACTTCTAGGGTAGGGCGAACAGACACCCGAATAGATCATTTTATATTACGGTTAATATAAGAATTCAGCGTAATTCTATCACATTTGTTCAACTAACGTCGCTCCTATTTCAGATAGCGTACTGGGCTAGGCGGCATCTTAAAGCGCGTGGAAGGGCGAGTAAAATGCACTTCTAAACTTCTATGATAGGGCAATCAGAGTTCCGAATAGATCATTTTATATTTTGTTTACTATAACATTTCAGGGAAATTCTATCACATTTGTTCAATTTACGTCGCTCCTATTTCAGATAGCGTATTGGGCTAAGCGGCATCTCAAAGCGCAAGAAATGGCGAGTAAAATGCACTATTAAGCTTCTAGGGTTGGGCACATATAGACCCGATTAGATCATTTTATATTATGGTTAATTTAAGAATTCAGCGAAATCCTATCACATTTGTTCATTTTACGTTGCTCCTATTTCATATAGCGTATTGGGCTAAGCGGCATCTCAAAGCGCAAGAAATGGCGAGTAAAATTCACTATTAAACTTCTAGGGTAGGGCAAACAGAGACCCCATTAGATCATTTTATATTTTGGTTAATATAAGAATTCAGCGAAATTCTATCACATTTTTTCAATTTACGTCGCTCCTATTTCAGATAGTGTACTGGGCTAGGCGGCATCTTAAAGCGCGTGGAAGGGCGAGTAAAATGCACTACTAAACGTCTATGATAGGGCAATCAGAGTCCCGTTTAGATCATTTTATATTTTCTTTAATATAAGATTCCAGGGAAATTCTATCACATTTGTTCAATTTACGTCGCTCCTATTTCAGATAGCTATTCGGCTAAGCGGCATCTCAAAGCGCATGAAATGACGAGAGAAATGCACTATTAAACTTCTTGGGTAGGGCGAACAGAGACCCGATTACATCATTTTATATTATGGTTAATTTAAGAATTCAGCAAAATTCTATCACATTTGTTCAATTTACATCGCTCCTATTTCAGATAGCGTATTGGGCTAAGCGGCATCTCAAAGCGCATGGAATGACGAGTAAAATGCACTAATAAACTTCTAGGATAAGGCAAACGGAGATCCGATTAGATCATTTTATATTACGGTTAATATAAGAATTCAGCGAAATCCTATCACATTTGTTCATTTTACGTCGCTCCTATTTCAGATAGCGTATTGGGCTAAGCGGCATCTCAAAACGCAAGAAATGGCGAGTAAAATGCACTAGTAAGCTTCTAGGGTTGGGCACATAGAGACCCGATTAGATCATTTTATATTATGGTTAATTTAAGAATTCAGCGAAATCCTATCACATTTGTTCATTTTACGTCGCTCCTATTTCAGATAGCGTATTGGGCTAAGCGGCATCTCAAAGCGCATGAAATGGCGAGTAAAATGCACTATTAAACTTCTAGGGCATGGCGAACAGAGACCCGATTAGATCATTTTACATTAAGGTTAATATAAGTATTCAGGGAACTTCTATCACATTTGTTCAATTGACGTCGCTCCTATTTCAGACAGCTTATTGGGCTAAGCGGCATCTCAAAGCGCATGAAATGACGAGTAAAATGCACTATTAAACTTCTAGGGTAGGGCAATCAGAGACCCGATTAGATCATTTTATATTATGGTTAATTTAAGAATTCAGCAAAATTCTATCACATTTGTTCAATTTATGTCGCTCCTATTTCAGATAGCGTATTGGGCTATGCGGCATCTCAAAGCGCATGAAATGACGAGAGAAATGCACTATTAAACTTCTTGGGTAGGGCGAACAGAGTCCCGATTACATCATTTTATATTATTGTTAATTTAAGAATTCAGCAAAATTCTATCACATTTGTTCAATTTACGTCGCACCAATTTCAGATAGCGTACTGGGCTACGCGGTATCTTAAAGCGCGTGGAATGGCGAGTAAAATGCACTATTAAACTTCTATGATAGGGCAATCAGAGACCCGATTAGATCATTTTATATTTTGGTTAATATAAGAATTCAGCGAAATTCTATCACATTTGTTCAATTTACGGCGCTCCAATTTCAGATAGCTTATTGGGCTAAGCGGCAACTCAACGCGCATGAAATGACGAGTGAAATGCACTATTAAACTTCTAGGGTAGGGCGAACAAAGACCCGATTAGATCATTTTACATTAAGGTTAAAATAAGAATTCAGCGAAATTCTATCACATTTGTTCAATTTACGTCGCTCCTATTTCAGATAGCGTATTGGGCTAAGCTGCATCTCAAAGCGCAAGAAATGGCTCGTACAATGCACTATTCAACTTCTAGGGTAGGGCAAACAGAGACCGGATTAGATCATTTTATATTTTGGTTAATATAAGAATTCAGCGAAATTCTATCACATTTGTTCAATTTACGTCGCTCCTATTTCAGATAGCGTATTGGGCTAAGAGGCATCTCAAAGCGCATGAAATGGCGAGTAAAATGCACTATTAAACTTCTAGGATAAGGCAAAGAGAGACCAGATTAGATCATTTTATATTACGGTTAATATAAGAAATCAGCGTAATTCTGTCACATTCGTTCAACTTACGTAGCTCCTATTTCAGATAGCGTACTGGGCTAGGCGGCATCTTAAAGCGTGTGTAATGGCGAGTAAAATGCACTATTAAACTTCTATGATAGGGCAATCAGAGACCCGATTAGATCATTTTATATTTTGGTTAATATAAGAATTCAGCGAAATTCTATCACATTTGTTTAATTTACGTCGCTCCTACTTCAGATAGCGTCATTGGGATAAGCGGCATCTCAAAGCGCATGAAATGCTGAGTAAAATGCGCTATTAAACTTCTAGGGTAGGGCAATCAGAAACCCGATTAGATTATTTTATATTATGGTTAATTTAAGTATTCAGCAAAATTCTATCACATTTGTTCAATTTACGTCGTTCCTATTTCAGATACCATACTGGGCTAGGCGGCAACTTAAAGCGCGCGGAATGGCGAGTAAAATGCACTATTAAACTTCTATGATAGGGCAATCAGAGACCCGATTAGATCATTTTCTATTGTGGTTAATTTAAGAATTCAGCGAAATTCTATCACATTTGTTCAATTTACATCGCTCCTATTTCAGATAGCGTATTGGGCTAAGCGGCATCGCAATGCGCATGAAATGGCCAGTAAAATGCACTATTAAACTTCTAGGATAAGGCAAACGGAGACCCGATTAGACCAGTTCATATTACGGTTAATATAAGAATTCAGCGTTACTCTATCACATTTGTTCAACTTACGTCGCTCCTATTTCAGATAGCGTACTGGGCTAGGCGGCATCTTAAAGCGCGTGGAATGACGAGTAAAATGCACTATTAAACTTCTATGATAGGGCAATCAGAGACCCGATTAGATCATTTTATATTATTGTTAATTTAAGAATTCAGCGAAATTCTATCACATTTGTTCAACATACGTCGCTCCTATTTCAGATAGTGTACTGGGCTAGGCGGCATCTTAAAGCGCGTGGAATGACGAGTAAAATGCACTATTAAACTTCTATGATTGGGCAATCAGAGACCCGATTAGATCATTTTATATTTTGGTTAATATAAGTATTCAGCGAAATTCTATCACATTTGTTCAACTTACGTCGCTGATTCTTCAGATAGCGTATTGGGCTAAGCGGCATCTCAAAGCGCAAGAAATGGCGAGTAAAATGCACTATTAAACTTCTAGGGTAGGGCAAACAGAGACCCCATTAGATCATTTTATATTATGGTTAATTTAAGAATTCAGCGAAATTCTCTCACATTTGTTCAATTTACGTCGCTGATATTTCAGATAGCGTATTGGGCTAAGCGGCATCTCAAAGCGCAAGAAATGGCGAGTAAAATGCACTATTAAACTTCTAGGGTAGGGCAAACAGAGACCCCATTAGATCATTTTACATTAAGGTTAATATAAGAATTCAGCGAAATTCTCTCACATTTGTTCAATTTACGTCGCTCCTATTTCAGATAGCATATTGGGCTAAGCGGCATCGCAAAGCGCATGAAATGACGAGTGAAATGCACTATTAAACTTCTTGGGTAGGGCGAACAGAGAGCCGATTACATCATTTTATATTTTGGTGAATATAAGAATTCAGCGAAATTCTATCACATTTGTTCAATTTACGTCGCTCCTATTTCAGATAGCATATTGGGCTAAGCGGCAACGCAAAGCGCATGAAATGACGAGTGAAATGCACTATTAAACTTCTAGGGTAGGGCGAACAGAGACCCGATTAGATCATTTTACATTAAGGTTAATATAAGTATTCAGGGAAATTCTATCACATTTGTTCAATTTACGTCGCTCCAATTTCAGATAGCGTATTGGGCTAAGCGGCATCTCAAAGCGCATGAACTAGCGAGTAAAATGCACTATTAAACTTCTAGGGTAAGGCAAACAGAGACCCGATTAGATCATTTCATATTATGGTTTATTTAAGAATTCAGAAAAATTCTATCACATTCGTTCAATTTACGTGGCTCCTATTTCAGATAGCTTATTGGGCTCAGCGGCATCTCAAAGCGCATGAAATGAAGAGTGAAATGCACTATTAATCTTCTAGGGTAGGGCGAACAGAGACCCGATTAGATCATTTTACATTAAGGTTAATATAAGAATTCAGCGAGATTCTCTCACATTTGTTCAATTTACGTCGCTGATATTTCAGATAGCGTATTGGGCTAAGCGGCACCTCAAAGCGCCAGAAATGGCAAGTAAAATAAACTATTAAACTTCTAGGGTAGGAAAAACAGAGACCCGATTAGATCATTTTATATTACGGTTAATATAAGAATTCAGCGTAAATCTATCACATTTGTTCAACATACGTCGCTTCTATTTCAGATAGTGTACTGGGCCAGGCGGCATCTTAAAGCACGTGGAAGGACGAGTAAAATGCACTACTAAACATCTATGATAGGGCAATCAGAGTCCCGTTTAGATCATTTTATATTTTGTTTAATATAAGATTTCAGGGAAATTCTATCACATTTGTTCAATTTACGTCGCTGATATTTCAGATAGAGTATTGGGCTAAGCGGCATCTCAAAACGCAAGAAATGGTGAGTAAAATGCACTCTTAAACTTCTATGATAGGGCAATCAGAGACCCGATTAGATCATTTTATATTTTGGTTAATATAAGAATTCAGCGAAATTCTATCACATTTGTTCAATTTACATCGCTCCTATTTCAGATAGCGTACTGGGCTAAGCGGCATCTCAAAGCGCATGAAATGACGAGTGAAATGCACTATTAATCTTCTTGGGTAGGGCGAACAGAGACCCGATTAGAACATTTTACATTAAGGTTAATATAAGAATTCAGCGTAATTCTATCACATTTGTTCAACTTACGTCGCTCCTATTTCAGATAGCGTACCGGGCTAGGCGCATCTCAAAGCGCATGAAATGGCGAGTAAAATGCACTACTAAACTTCTATGATAGGGCAATCAGAGTCCCGTTTAGATCATTTTATATTATGGTTAATTTAAGAATTCAGCGAAATTCTATCACATTTGTTCAATTTACATCGCTCCTATTTCAGATAGCGTATTGGGCTAAGCGGCATCTCAATGCGCATGAAATGGCCAGTAAAATGCACTATTAAACTTCTAGGATAAGGCAAACGGAGACCCGATTAGATCATTTTACATTAAGGTTAATATAAGTGTAGCAGCTACGGCACTGCTACCACATCCCTGCCGTGAAAGATCGAGATATTACCCTCGCTTAGTTTCTTTTCTTTAAATGCTTACGGTCTATCTTTCTTTAAAAGTGTACGAACACAGGCGCGTCGTAGACCGGCAACGGACGACGGTTGCCGATTGCGCGACGAGTTTTTTTTCTGTTGTTTTCTGACCGCGCGCCGCGGTCACCATACGAGAACACGAGGCAGAACCTCTTGCGACTCACCACGTGTACGACCGTGCGACGCAGACAATACCTGTTCTTATTCTGTTATATTAATTGTAAATAAATTGAGCGTGTAACGCAAATCGGAGTTATCCATTACGCACACATTCACCTCAATTATTGGTGACCCCGACGTGATCGCGACGTGATCGTGAAGTGATTGTGATCGTGATCGTGATCGTGACAAGACAAAAATTTTTTTTTTTTCTCCATCGACTGTATTTTTTTTAAAGACTTCCGTGAACTTTTTATACAATAGTGTAATTCGCGCAGAACTGCTAAAAGTGTAAGTGATCTCTCCGCTGAAGCAGCAATACAGCCATGAACATGGATATCCCTGCCAAGGCCTCCACGAGCAGAGCGTCGATAGAAAGAGTCGCCGTTCGTATACCGGATTTTTGTCTTAGCGATCCGGAAATGTGGTTCAGCATGGTGGAAAGGAGTTTCGAGGTATCCGGAGTGACCACCGACAGCACCAGGTTCGGGTATATCCTGAGTGCCCTGGATCCACGTTACGCCACAGAGGTTCGAGACATAATAATGAACCCGCCAGCGACCGGTCAGTATGAAAAACTAAAAACCGAGCTGATCCGACGTTTGAGCGTGTCTCAAGAGCAGAAGACGCGACGCCTCCTGGAGCATGAGGAAATCGGCGATCGGAAACCTTCGCAATTTTTGAGGCATCTGCGCAGCCTAGCCGGGACGCAAGTATCAGACGCCTTATTGCGAACCCTTTGGCTAGGGAGGTTACCGACGAGCACGCAGGTAATTTTAGCCACGCAGAAGGACACGGAACTGGACAAAGTGGCCGAGCTGGCGGACGCTATCACCGATGCCAGGCCTCATCGCCATCAAATTGCCGAAGCGTCACCCCCGGCGCCGCAGGAAATCGACGCAGGTAGGTCCCTCGAGGCTTTATTGCAACTGAAAATGTCGCAGCTCGCTCTGTCGCTACGAGAAGAAATAGCGGCGCTTCGTCAAGAAATGACGAGCGATCGTACCTCGCGGAGAGATAGGGAGCCTCGATCCCGTTCACGTCCTCGGAGCCGTTCCGGATCTCGATCGAGGAAGCGCACACATGGCAAGGATGGAATTTGCTGGTACCACTGGAGTTTCGGTACCGACGCAAGGGACTGCATTAAGCCGTGCACCTTCCAGGCGGGAAACATTCCGGGCAGTCGTTAACGACGGCTAGCGACCCCAGCCCGACTTTACGCCGTCTCTTCGTCATCGATCACGACACGAAGACGCAATTTTTGGTCGACACAGGCGCCGACCTCTGTGTTTTTCCACGAGCAATGATCCGAGGACGGCGCGAAAAATCATCCTACGAGCTTTCCGCAGCAAATGGCACCACCATCGCAACGTACGGGACTACGACTTTAACTCTCAATTTAGGGTTACGTCGGGTTTTCACATGGAGATTCGTAATCGCCGACGTCTCCAGGCCCATAATCGGGGTCGATTTCCTCGCTCACTTCGGACTAATGGTAGACGTTCGCAATCGCCGTCTCTTAGATCAAGTGACGTCTCTCTCGACACGAGGAATGCCTGCCCGCGAAGCCGTCCCGAGCATCAAAACAGTCTTCGGGGAATCCGCTTATCATGTTCTACTCCAGCGATTTCCCGAAATTACGAAACCGGAAGGAACACCTTCCGAACCAAAACACAGCACGATGCACCACATTCGTACTGCACCAGGTCCACCTGTTACCTGCAAACCACGGCGTCTTGCACCAGGTAGGCTACAGGCAGCCAAAAAGGAATTTGAAACCATGTCGCGATTAGGAACAACCCGACCGTCGGAGAGTAGCTGGTCGTCACCTTTGCACATGGTACCCAAAAAAGGAAGTGACGAATGGAGACCATGTGGCGATTATCGTGCTCTCAACGCCAGGACCTTGCCGGACCGATATCCCGTCAGGCATATTGAAGATTTTACACAAACTTTGCGGGGTAAGAAAATTTTTTCTACCATTGATCTCGTTCGAGCTTACAACCAAATCCCCGTTGCACCCGAAGATATTCCGAAGACAGCTATTACCACTCCTTTCGGATTATTCGAATTTCCGTTCATGTCGTTTGGGTTACGCAACGCGGCTCAAACCTTTCAGCGCTTTATCGATGAAGCGTTGCGAGGTTTGAACTTTTGTTTCGCATACATTGACGACATACTGGTGGCTTCAACATCCGAAGAGGAACACCTTCAACACCTCAAGATAGTTTTTGAACGGCTAAAACAATACGGTATCGTGATAAATACGGCAAAATGTATCTTCGGAAGGACGGAGTTAAAATTTTTAGGCTACCTGGTGTCGGAATCAGGCACCCGACCATCCACCGAAAAGGTTGAGGCCATTTTAAAGTATCCACGGCCGACCACAGCGAAACAATTACGGCAGTTTTTAGGTATGGTAAATTTTTATAGACGTTTCATACCTAAAGCCGCACAGGTACATGCACCTCTGAACGACATGCTGGCGGACAATATAAAAGGCAGCGCACCTGTAAATTGGACACCAGACGCCACCGCAGCATTTGAAGACTCTAAAAAGGCGTTAGTAGAGGCTACTCTACTAACACACCCTGAAATCGACGCACCATTGGCCATCATATGCGACGCCTCGAATTCTGCTGTTGGCGCCGCGCTTCAACAACGCATCGGTGATAATTGGGAACCACTGGGTTTCTTTTCAAAAAAACTCAGCTCAACGGAACAGAAATACGCTACATACGACAGAGAATTACTCGCTATCTACCTCGCAGTCAAATATTTCCGTCATATGATCGAGGGAAGAACTTTCACTATCTTCACAGACCATAAACCAATCATTTACGCTTTCCAACAGAAACCAGAAAAATTCACCCCAAGACAATTTCGATATCTCAGCTTCATTAGTGAATTCTCAACGGACATCCGCCACGTAGCAGGTCGAGATAACGTTGTCGCCGATGCGTTGTCAAGAGTGGACGAAATCGAAGAGACTTTGGATTTTGAAATGCTGGCCAAATCGCAAGAAGAAGACGAGGAATTACTGACGTACTTACAAGGCAACACCGGTTTGAATTTAAAACGCATATCCATTCCTGGAAGTACACAACAAATTTACTGTGACATATCTACAGACACCGTTCGCCCTTTCCTCACAAAATCGTTTCGTCAAACTGCATTCAACGCACTACACAAAATATCGCATCCAGGAATCAACGCCACTGTCAAACTGATCACGCAAAGGTACGTTTGGCCATCGATCAAAACAGACTGCAGAAGATGGGCCCGGAACTGTATCCAATGTCAACGCTCCAAGATCACCAGGCACGTATCAGCACCCCTCGGTTCTTTTTCGCGACCATCGGCGAGGTTCGAACATGTTCATTTGGACATTGTCATCCTACCGGTCTCCGAAGGATACAGATATTGCCTTACCTGCGTGGATCGCTTTACGCGCTGGCCTGAAGCAATACCTCTCCGCGACCAGGAAGCAGCCACAGTAGCTCGAGCCTTTTACGAGGGGTGGATTGTTCGGTTTGGAACGCCGCTAAGGATCACCACGGACCAAGGTAGACAATTTGAGTCCAATCTTTTTAAACAATTAAGCTTGTTAACAGGTAGCAGACATCTAAGAACTACGGCATATCACCCGGCGGCTAATGGGATGGTGGAAAGGTTCCACCGTCAGTTAAAGGCAGCCATACGTTGCCATGAAAATCAACGTTGGACAGAGATTCTTCCCACCACGTTGCTGGGTATTCGTTCAGCCTGGAGGGAAGATTTAAAAGCAACGACAGCAGAGTTGGTGTACGGCGAACCATTGCGACTTCCTGGAGAATTCTTGTCTCCGCGTCCAGGTGAAGCTGACACTGACGCAACTTCATTTGTAAAGGAACTGCGACAACATTTCCAGGATCTGAGCCCAGTCGCAGGTTCTCACCATGGGTCACGGCGGACCTTCGTGTACAAAGACCTTGCCAGTTCCGAGCATGTTTTCGTACGACACGACGCATCGAAAGGCATTCTACAACAACCTTATGATGGACCATATCGTGTCATTAGCCGCGGACATAAAACTTTTCTAATAGACCGTCAAGGAAAACATGTCACAATTTCAATCGAGAGGTTAAAACCCGCGTATATTGTAAGTGATCATTTAACACATAAAAATTGTAATAATTCCGACACAGAACCAAATGTATCTCGCGATATTGTAACACCACAATTTACCACCCGCGCAGGTAGGCGAGTACGATTTCTCGACAGATTTCAAGCTGGATTTTCGTGATTAGGTAAATCACTGGCAGGGGGGTGATGTAGCAGCTACGGCACTGCTACCACATCCCTGCCGTGAAAGATCGAGATATTACCCTCGCTTAGTTTCTTTTCTTTAAATGCTTACGGTCTATCTTTCTTTAAAAGTGTACGAACACAGGCGCGTCGTAGACCGGCAACGGACGACGGTTGCCGATTGCGCGACGAGTTTTTTTTCTGTTGTTTTCTGACCGCGCGCCGCGGTCACCATACGAGAACACGAGGCAGAACCTCTTGCGACTCACCACGTGTACGACCGTGCGACGCAGACAATACCTGTTCTTATTCTGTTATATTAATTGTAAATAAATTGAGCGTGTAACGCAAATCGGAGTTATCCATTACGCACACATTCACCTCATAAGTATTCAGGTGTAGCAGCTACGGCACTGCTACCACATCCCTGCCGTGAAAGATCGAGATATTACCCTCGCTTAGTTTCTTTTCTTTAAATGCTTACGGTCTATCTTTCTTTAAAAGTGTACGAACACAGGCGCGTCGTAGACCGGCAACGGACGACGGTTGCCGATTGCGCGACGAGTTTTTTTTCTGTTGTTTT
Source organism: Macropis europaea (assembly GCA_916610135.2). Lineage (NCBI taxonomy): Eukaryota > Metazoa > Arthropoda > Insecta > Hymenoptera > Melittidae > Macropis > Macropis europaea. The sequence continues at coordinate 20,417 of CAKAJE020001216.1, read as the reverse complement.
CTGACCGCGCGCCGCGGTCACCATACGAGAACACGAGGCAGAACCTCTTACGACTCACCACGTGTACGACCGTGCGACGCAGACAATACCTGTTCTTATTCTGTTATATTAATTGTAAATAAATTGAGCGTGTAACGCAAATCGGAGTTATCCATTACGCACACCATACACCTCAATTATTGGTGACCCCGACGTGATCGCGACGTGATCGTGAAGTGATTGTGATCGTGATCGTGATCGTGACAAGACAATTTTTTTTTTTTTCTCTTCTCTCCATCGACTGTATTTTTTTTAAAGACTTCCGTGAACTTTTTATACAATAGTGTAATTCGCGCAGAACTGCTAAAAGTGTAAGTGATCTCTCCGCTGAAGCAGCAATACAGCCATGAACATGGATATCCCTGCCAAGGCCTCCACGAGCAGAGCGTCGATAGAAAGAGTCGCCGTTCGTATACCGGATTTTTGTCTTAGCGATCCGGAAATGTGGTTCAGCATGGTGGAAAGGAGTTTCGAGGTATCCGGAGTGACCACCGACAGCACCAGGTTCGGGTATATCCTGAGTGCCCTGGATCCACGTTACGCCACAGAGGTTCGAGACATAATAATGAACCCGCCAGCGACCGGTCAGTATGAAAAACTAAAAACCGAGCTGATCCGACGTTTGAGCGTGTCTCAAGAGCAGAAGACGCGACGCCTCCTGGAGCATGAGGAAATCGGCGATCGGAAACCTTCGCAATTTTTGAGGCATCTGCGCAGCCTAGCCGGGACGCAAGTATCAGACGCCTTATTGCGAACCCTTTGGCTAGGGAGGTTACCGACGAGCACGCAGGTAATTTTAGCCACGCAGAAGGACACGGAACTGGACAAAGTGGCCGAGCTGGCGGACGCTATCACCGATGCCAGGCCTCATCGCCATCAAATTGCCGAAGCGTCACCCCCGGCGCCGCAGGAAATCGACGCAGGTAGGTCCCTCGAGGCTTTATTGCAACTGAAAATGTCGCAGCTCGCTCTGTCGCTACGAGAAGAAATAGCGGCGCTTCGTCAAGAAATGACGAGCGATCGTACCTCGCGGAGAGATAGGGAGCCTCGATCCCGTTCACGTCCTCGGAGCCGTTCCGGATCTCGATCGAGGAAGCGCACACATGGCAAGGATGGAATATGCTGGTACCACTGGAGTTTCGGTACCGACGCAAGGGACTGCATTAAGCCGTGCACCTTCCAGGCGGGAAACATTCCGGGCAGTCGTTAACGACGGCTAGCGACCCCAGCCCGACTTTACGCCGTCTCTTCGTCATCGATCACGACACGAAGACGCAATTTTTGGTCGACACAGGCGCCGACCTCTGTGTCTTTCCACGAGCAATGATCCGAGGACGGCGCGAAAAATCATCCTACGAGCTTTCCGCAGCAAATGGCACCACCATCGCAACGTACGGGACTACGACTTTAACTCTCAATTTAGGGTTACGTCGGGTTTTCACATGGAGATTCGTAATCGCCGACGTCTCCAGGCCCATAATCGGGGTCGATTTCCTCGCTCACTTCGGACTAATGGTAGACGTTCGCAATCGCCGTCTCTTAGATCAAGTGACGTCTCTCTCGACACGAGGAATGCCTGCCCGTGAAGCCGTCCCGAGCATCAAAACAGTCTTCGGGGAATCCGCTTATCATGTTCTACTCCAGCGATTTCCCGAAATTACGAAACCGGAAGGAACACCTTCCGAACCAAAACACAGCACGATGCACCACATTCGTACTGCACCAGGTCCACCTGTTACCTGCAAACCACGGCGTCTTGCACCAGGTAGGCTACAGGCAGCCAAAAAGGAATTTGAAACCATGTCGCGATTAGGAACAACCCGACCGTCGGAGAGTAGCTGGTCGTCACCTTTGCACATGGTACCCAAAAAAGGAAGTGACGAATGGAGACCATGTGGCGATTATCGTGCTCTCAACGCCAGGACCTTGCCGGACCGATATCCCGTCAGGCATATTGAAGATTTTACACAAACTTTGCGGGGTAAGAAAATTTTTTCTACCATTGATCTCGTTCGAGCTTACAACCAAATCCCCGTTGCACCCGAAGATATTCCGAAGACAGCTATTACCACTCCTTTCGGATTATTCGAATTTCCGTTCATGTCGTTTGGGTTGCGCAACGCGGCTCAAACCTTTCAGCGCTTTATCGATGAAGCGTTGCGAGGTTTGAACTTTTGTTTCGCATACATTGACGACATACTGGTGGCTTCAACATCCGAAGAGGAACACCTTCAACACCTCAAGATAGTTTTTGAACGGCTAAAACAATACGGTATCGTGATAAATACGGCAAAATGTATCTTCGGAAGGACGGAGTTAAAATTTTTAGGCTACCTGGTGTCGGAATCAGGCACCCGACCATCCACCGAAAAGGTTGAGGCCATTTTAAAGTATCCACGGCCGACCACAGCGAAACAATTACGGCAGTTTTTAGGTATGGTAAATTTTTATAGACGTTTCATACCTAAAGCCGCACAGGTACATGCACCTCTGAACGACATGCTGGCGGACAATATAAAAGGCAGCGCACCTGTAAATTGGACACCAGACGCCACCGCAGCATTTGAAGACTCTAAAAAGGCGTTAGTAGAGGCTACTCTACTAACACACCCTGAAATCGACGCACCATTGGCCATCATATGCGACGCCTCGAATTCTGCTGTTGGCGCCGCGCTTCAACAACGCATCGGTGATAATTGGGAACCACTGGGTTTCTTTTCAAAAAAACTCAGCTCAACGGAACAGAAATACGCTACATACGACAGAGAATTACTCGCTATCTACCTCGCAGTCAAATATTTCCGTCATATGATCGAGGGAAGAACTTTCACTATCTTCACAGACCATAAACCAATCATTTACGCTTTCCAACAGAAACCAGAAAAATTCACCCCAAGACAATTTCGATATCTCAGCTTCATTAGTGAATTCTCAACGGACATCCGCCACGTAGCAGGTCGAGATAACGTTGTCGCCGATGCGTTGTCAAGAGTGGACGAAATCGAAGAGACTTTGGATTTTGAAATGCTGGCCAAATCGCAAGAAGAAGACGAGGAATTACTGACGTACTTACAAGGCAACACCGGTTTGAATTTAAAACGCATATCCATTCCTGGAAGTACACAACAAATTTACTGTGACATATCTACAGACACCGTTCGCCCTTTCCTCACAAAATCGTTTCGTCAAACTGCATTCAACGCACTACACAAAATATCGCATCCAGGAATCAACGCCACTGTCAAACTGATCACGCAAAGGTACGTTTGGCCATCGATCAAAACAGACTGCAGAAGATGGGCCCGGAACTGTATCCAATGTCAACGCTCCAAGATCACCAGGCACGTATCAGCACCCCTCGGTTCTTTTTCGCGACCATCGGCGAGGTTCGAACATGTTCATTTGGACATTGTCATCCTACCGGTCTCCGAAGGATACAGATATTGCCTTACCTGCGTGGATCGCTTTACGCGCTGGCCTGAAGCAATACCTCTCCGCGACCAGGAAGCAGCCACAGTAGCTCGAGCCTTTTACGAGGGGTGGATTGTTCGGTTTGGAACGCCGCTAAGGATCACCACGGACCAAGGTAGACAATTTGAGTCCAATCTTTTTAAACAATTAAGCTTGTTAACAGGTAGCAGACATCTAAGAACTACGGCATATCACCCGGCGGCTAATGGGATGGTGGAAAGGTTCCACCGTCAGTTAAAGGCAGCCATACGTTGCCATGAAAATCAACGTTGGACAGAGATTCTTCCCACCACGTTGCTGGGTATTCGTTCAGCCTGGAGGGAAGATTTAAAAGCAACGACAGCAGAGTTGGTGTACGGCGAACCATTGCGACTTCCTGGAGAATTCTTGTCTCCGCGTCCAGGTGAAGCTGACACTGACGCAACTTCATTTGTAAAGGAACTGCGACAACATTTCCAGGATCTGAGCCCAGTCGCAGGTTCTCACCATGGGTCACGGCGGACCTTCGTGTACAAAGACCTTGCCAGTTCCGAGCATGTTTTCGTACGACACGACGCATCGAAAGGCATTCTACAACAACCTTATGATGGACCATATCGTGTCATTAGCCGCGGACATAAAACTTTTCTAATAGACCGTCAAGGAAAACATGTCACAATTTCAATCGAGAGGTTAAAACCCGCGTATATTGTAAGTGATCATTTAACACATAAAAATTGTAATAATTCCGACACAGAACCAAATGTATCTCGCGATATTGTAACACCACAATTTACCACCCGCGCAGGTAGGCGAGTACGATTTCTCGACAGATTTCAAGCTGGATTTTCGTGATTAGGTAAATCACTGGCAGGGGGGTGATGTAGCAGCTACGGCACTGCTACCACATCCCTGCCGTGAAAGATCGAGATATTACCCTCGCTTAGTTTCTTTTCTTTAAATGCTTACGGTCTATCTTTCTTTAAAAGTGTACGAACACAGGCGCGTCGTAGACCGGCAACGGACGACGGTTGCCGATTGCGCGACGAGTTTTTTTTCTGTTGTTTTCTGACCGCGCGCCGCGGTCACCATACGAGAACACGAGGCAGAACCTCTTACGACTCACCACGTGTACGACCGTGCGACGCAGACAATACCTGTTCTTATTCTGTTATATTAATTGTAAATAAATTGAGCGTGTAACGCAAATCGGAGTTATCCATTACGCACACCATACACCTCACAGGGAAATTCTATCACGTTTGTTTAATTTACGTCGCTCTTATTTCAGATAGCGTATTGGGCTAAGCGGCATCTCAAAGCGCATGACATGGCGAGTAAAATGCACTGTTAAACTTCTAGGGTAGGGCAAACAGAGACCCGATTAGATCATTTCATATTATGGTTTATTTAAGAATCCAGAAAAATTCTATCACATTTGTCCAATTTACGTCGCTCCTATTTCAGATAGCTTATTGAGCTAAGCGGCATCTCAAAGCGCATGAAATGACGTGTGAAATGCACTAGTAATCTTCTAGGGTGGGGCGAACAGAGACCCGATTAGATCATTTTACATTAAGGTTAATATAAGAATTCAGCGAGATTCTCTCACATTTGTTCAATTTACGTCGCTGATATTTCAGATAGCGTATTGGGCTAAGCGGCATCTCAAAGCGCAAGAAATGGCGAGTAAAATGTACAATTAAACTTCTAGGGTAAGGCAAACAGAGACCCGATTAGATCATTTAATATTACGGTTAATATAAGAATTCAGCGTAATTATATCACATTTGTTCAACATACGTCGCTCCTATTTCAGATAGTGTACTGGGCTAGGCGGCATCTTAAAGCGTGTGGAAGGGCGAGTAAAATGCACTACTAAACTTCTGTGATAGGGCAATCAGAGTCCCGTTTAGATCATTTTATATTTTGTTTAATATAAGATTTCATGGAAATTCTATCACATTTGTTCAATTTACGTCGCTCCTATTTCAGATAGCGTATTGGGCTAAGCGGCATCTCAAAGCGCATGAAATGGCGAATAAAATGCACTATTAAACTTCTAGGCTAGGGCGAACAGAGACCTGATTAGATCATTTTATATTATGGTTAATTCAAGAATTCTTCGAAAATCTATCACATTTGTTCAATTTACGTCGCTGATATTTCAGATAGCGTATTGGGCTAAGCGGCATCTCAAAGCGCATGGATTGACGAGTGAAATGCACTATTAAACTTCTAGGGTAGGGCGAACAGAGACCCGAATGGATCATTTTATATTACGGTTAATATAAGAATTCAGCGTAATTCTATGACATTTGTTCAACTTACGTCGCTCCTATTTCAGATATCGTACTGGGCTAGGCGGCATCTCAAAGCGCGTGGAAGGGCGAGTAAAATGCACTACTAATATTCTGTCATAGGACAATCAGAGTCCCGATTAGATCATTTTATATTTTGTTTACTATAAGATTTCAGGGAAATTCTATCACATTTGTTCAATTTACGTCGCTCCTATTTCAGATAGCGTATTGGGCTAAGCGGCATCTCAAAGCGCATGAAATGGCGAATAAAATGCACTATTAAACTTCTAGGCTAGGGCGAACAGAGACCTGATTAGATCATTTTATATTATGGTTAATTCAAGAATTCATCGAAATTCTATCACATTCGTTCAATTTACATCGCTCCTATTTCAGATAGCGTACTGGTATAAGCGGCATCTCAAAGCGCATGAAATGACGAGTGAAATGCACTATTAATCTTCTAGGGTAGGGCGAACAGAGACCCGATTAGAACATTTTACGTTAAGGTTAATATAAGAATTCAGCGTATTCTATCACATTTGTTCAACATACGTCGCTCCTATTTCAGATAGCATATTGGGCTAAGCGGCATCTTAAAACGCGACGAATGGCGAGTAAAATGCACTACTCAACTTCTATGATACGGCAATCAGAGAGCCGATTAGATCATTTTATATTTTGGTTAATATAAGAATTCAGCGAAATTCTATCACAATTGTTCTATTTACGTCGCTCCTATTTCAGATAGCGTATTGGGCTAAGCGGCATCTCAAAGCGCATGTAAATGTCGAGTGAAATGCACTATTAAACTTCTAGGGTAGGGCGAACAGAGACCCGAATGGATCATTTTATATTACGGTTAATATAAGAATTCAGCGAAATTCTATCACATTTGTTCAATTTACGTCGCTCCTATTTCAGATAGCTTATTGGGCTAAGCGGCATCGCAAAGCGCATGAAATGACGAGTAAAATGCACTGTTAAACTTCTAGGGTAGGGCAAACAGAGACCCGATTAGATCATTTTATATTACGGTTAATATAAGAATTCAGCGTAATTCTATCACATTTGTTCAACTTACGTCGCTCCTATTTCAGATAGCGTACTGGGCAAGTCGGTATCTCAAAGCGCGTGGAAGGGCGAGTAAAATGCACTACTAAACTTCTATGATAGGGCAATCAGAGACCCGATTAGATCATTTTATATTTTGGTTAATATAAGAATTCAGCGAAATTCTCTCACATTTGTTCAATTTACGTCGCTGATATTTCAGACAGCGTATTGGACTAAGCGGCATCTCAAAGCGCAAGACATGTCGAGTAAAATGCACTATTAAACTTCTAGGGTAGGGCAAACAGAGACCCGATAAGATCATTTTATATTATGGTTAATTTCAGAATTCAGCGAAATTCTCTCACATTTGTTCAATTTACGTCGCTGATATTTCAGATAGCGTATTGGGCTAAGCGGCAACTCAAAGCGCGAGAAATGGCGAGTAAAATGCACTATTAAACTTCTAGGGTAGGGCAAACAGAGACCCGATTAGATCATTTTATATTACGGTTAATATAAGAATTCAGCGTAATTCTATCACATTTGTTCAACTTACGTCGCTCCTATTTCAGATAGCGTACTGGGCAAGGCGGTATCTCAAAGCGCGTGGAAGGGCGAGCAAAATGCACTATTAAACTTCTATGATAGGGCAATCAGAGACCCGATTAGATCATTTTATATTTTGGTTAATATAAGAATTCAGCGAAATTCTATCACATTTGTTCAATTTACGTCGATCCTATTTCAGATAGCTTATTGGGCTAAGCGGCATCTCAAAGCGCATGAAGTGGCGAGTAAAATGCACTATTAAACTTCTAGGGTAGGGCGAACAAAGACCCGATTAGATTATTTTACATTAAGGTTAATATAAGAATTCAGCGAAATTCTATCACATTTGTTCAATTTACATCGCTCCTATTTCAGATAGCGACTTGTGCTAAGCGGCATCTCAAAGCGCAAGAAATGGCGAGTAAAATGCACTATTAAACTTCTAGGGTAGGGCAAACAGAGACCACATTAGATCATTTTATATTATGGTTAATTTAAGAATTCAGCGAAATTCTCTCACATTTGTTCAATTTATGTCGCTGATATTTCAGATAGCGTATTGGGCTAAGCGGCATCTCAAAGCGCAAGAAATGGCGAGTAAAATGCACTATTAAACTTCTATGATAGGGCAATCAGAGACCCGATTAGATCATTTTATATTTTGGTTAATATAAGAATTCAGCGAAATTCTATCACAATTGTTCTATTTACGTCGCTCCTATTTCAGATAGCGTATTGGGCTAAGCGGCATCTCAAAGCGCATGAAATGGCGAGTGAAATGCACTATTAAACTTCTAGGGTAGGGCGAACAGAGACCCGATTAGATCATTTTATATTATGGTTAATTTAAGAATTCAGCGAAATTCTATCACATTTGTTCAATTTACATCGCTCCTATTTCAGATAGCGTATAGGGCTAAGCGGCATCTCAATGCGCATGAAATGGCCAGTAAAATGCACTATTAAACTTCTAGGGTAGGGCAAACAGAGACCCGATTAGATCATTTTATATTACGGTTAATATAAGAATTCAGCGTAATTCTGAGACATTTGTTCAACTTACGTAGCTCCTATTTCAGATAGCGTACTGGGCTAGGCGGCAACCTAAAGCGCGTGGAATGGCGAGTAAAATGCGCTATTAAACTTCTATGATAGGGCAATCAGAGACCCGATTAGATCATTTTATATTTTGGTTAATATAAGAATTCAGCGAAATTCTATCACATTTGTTCAATTTACGTCGCTCCTATTTCAGATAGCTTATTGGGCTAAGCGGCATCTCAAAGCGCATGAAATGACGAGTGAAATGCACTATTAAACTTCAAGGGTAGGGCGAACAAAGACCCGATTAGATCATTTTACATTAAGGTTAATATAAGAATTCAGCGAAATTCTATCACATTTGTTCAATTTACATCGCTCCTATTTCAGATAGCGACTTGTGTTAAGCGTCATCTCAAAGCGCAAGAAATGGCGAGTAAAATGCACTATTAAACTTCTAGGATAAGGCAAACAGAGACCCGATTAGATCATTTTATATTACGGTTAATATAAGAATTCAGCGTAATTCTGTGACATTTGTTCAACTTACGTAGCTCCTATTTCAGATAGCGTACTGGGCTAGGCGGCAACTTAAAGCGCGTGGAATGGCGAGTAAAATGCGCTATTAAACTTCTATGATAGGGCAATCAGAGACCCGATTAGATCATTTTATATTTTGGTTAATATAAGATTTCAGGGAACTTCTATCACATTTGTTCAATTTACGTCGCTCCTATTTCAGATAGCGTATTGGGCTAAGCGGCATCTCTAAGCGCATGAAATGACTAGTGAAATGCACTATTAAACTTCTAGGGTAGGGCGAACAAAGCCCCGATTAGACCATTTTACATTAAGGTTAATATAAGAATTCAGCGTAACTCTGTCACATTTGTTCAATTTACGTCGCTCCTATTTCAGATAGCGTACTGGGCCAGGCGGCATCTTAAAGCGCGTGGAAGGGCGAGTAAAATGCACTACTAAACTTCTATGATAGGGCAATCAGAGTCCCGTTTAGATCATTTTATATTATGGTTAATTTAAGAATTCAGCGAAATTCTATCACATTTGTTCAATTTACATCGCTCCTATTTCAGATAGCGTATTGGGCTAAGCGGCATCTCAATGCGCATGAACTGTCCAGTAAAATGCACTGTTAAACTTCTAGGATAAGGCATACGGAGACCCGATTAGATCATTTTACATTAAGGTTAATATAAGTATTCAGGGAAATTCTATCACGTTTGTTCAATTTACGTCGCTCCTATTTCAGATAGCGTATTGGGCTAAGCGGCATCTCAAAGCGCATGAAATGACCAGAGAAATGCACAATTAAAGTTCTTGGGTAGGGCAAACAGAGATCCGATTAGATCATTTTATATTACGGTTAATATAAGGATTCAGCGTAATTCTATCACATTTGTTCAACTTACGTCGCTCCTATTTCAGATAGCGTACTGGGCTACGCGACATCTCAAAGCGCGTGGAAGGGCGAGTAAAATGCACTACTAAAATTCTGTGATAGGACAATCAGAGTCCCGATTAGAACATTTTATATTTTGTTTACTATAAGATTTCAGGGAAATTCTATCACATTTGTTCAATTTACGTCGCTCCTATTTCAGATAGCGTATTGGGCTAAGCGGCATCCCAATGCGCATGAAATGGCGAGTAAAATGCACTATTAAACTTCTAGGATAAGGCAAACAGAGACCCGATTAGATCATTTTATATTACGGTTAATATAAGGATTCAGCGTAATTCTATCACATTTGTTCAACTTACGTCGCTCCTATTTCAGATAGCATACCGGGCTACGCGGCATCTTAAAGCGCGTGGAATGGCGAGTAAAATGCACTGTTAAACTTCTAGGGTAGGGCAAACAGAGACCCGATTAGATCATTTTATATTATGGTTAATTTAAGAATTCAGCGAAATTCTATCACATTTGTTCAATTTACGTCGCTCCTATTGCTGATAGCGTATTGGGCTAAGCGGCATCTTAAAGCGCGTGGAATGGCGAGTAAAATTCACTATTAAACTTCTATGATAGGGCAATCAGAGACCCGATTAGATCATTTTATATTTTGGTTATATAAGAATTCAGCGAAATTCTATCACATTTGGTCAATTTACGTCGCTCCTATTTCAGATAGCTTATTGGGCTAAGCGGTATCTCAAAGCGCATGAAATGACGAGTGAAATGCACTATTAAACTTCTAGGGTAGGGCGAACAAAGACCCGATTAGATCATTTTACATTGAGGTTAATATAAGAATTCAGCGAAATTCTATCACATTTCTTCAATTTACGTCGCTCCTATTTCAGATAGCGTATTGGGCTATGCGGCATCTCAAAGCGCATGAAATGGCGAGTAAAATGCACTATTAAACTTCTAGGATAAGGCAAACAGAGACCCGATTAGATCATTTTATATTACGGTAAATATAAGAATTCAGCGTAATTCTGTCACATTTGTTCAACTTACGTAGCTCCTATTTCAGATAGCGTACTGGGCTAGGCGGCAACTTAAAGCGCGTGGAATGTCGAGTAAAATACACTATCAAACTTCTATGATAGGGCAATCAGAGTCCCGTTTAGATCATTTTATGTTTTGTTTAATATAAGATTTCATGGAAATTCTATCACATTTGTTCAATTTACGTCGTTCCTATTTCAGATAGCATACTGGGCTAGGCGGCAACTTAAAGCGCGCGGAATGGCGAGTAAAATGCACTATTAAACTTCTATGATAGGGCAATCAGAGACCCGATTAGATCATTTTATATTTTGGTTAATATAAGAATTCAGCGAAATTCTATCACATTTGTTCAATTTACGTCGCTCCTATTTCAGATAGCTTATTGGGCTAAGCGGCATCTCAAAGCGCATGAAATGACGAGTGAAATGCACTATTAAACTTCAAGGGTAGGGCGAACAAAGACCCGATTAGATCATTTTACATTAAGGTTAATATAAGAATTCAGCGAAATTCTATCACATTTGTTCAATTTACGTCGCTCCTATGTCAGATAGCGTATTGGGCTATGCGGCATCTCAAAGCGCATGAAATGACGAGTAAAATGCACTGTTAAACATCTAGGGTAGGGCAAACAGAGACCCGATTAGATCATTTTATATTACGGTTAATATAAGAATTCAGCGTAATTCTATCACATTTGTTCAACTTACGTCGCTCCTATTTCAGATAGCGTACTGGGCAAGGCGGTATCTCAAAGCGCGTGGAAGGGCGAGTAAAATGCACTACTAAACTTCTATGATAGGGCAATCAGAGACCCGATTAGATCATTTTATATTTTGGTTAATATAAGAATTCAGCGAAATTCTCTCACATTTGTTCAATTTACGTCGCTGATATTTCAGACAGCGTATTGGACTAAGCGGCATCTCAAAGCGCAAGACATGTCGAGTAAAATGCAGTATTAAACTTCTAGGGTAGGGCAAACAGAGACCCGATAAGATCATTTTATATTATGGTTAATTTCAGAATTCAGCGAAGTTCTCTCACATTTGTTCAATTTACGTCGCTCCTATTTCAGATAGCGTATTGGGCTAAGCGGCATCTCAAAGCGCATGAAATGACGAATAAAATGCACAATTAAGCTTCTACGCTAGGGCGAACAGAGACCCGATTAGATCATTTTACGTTATGGTTAATAAAAGAATTCAGCGAAATTCTATCACATTTGATCAATTTACGTCGCTCCTATTTCAGATAGCGTACTGGGCTAAGCGGCATCTCAAAGCGCAAGAAATGGCGAGTAAAATGCACTATTAAACTTTTAGGGTAGGGCAAACAGAGACCCGATTAGATCATTTTATATTACGGTTAATATAAGAATTCAGCGTAATTCTGTCACATTTGTTCAACTTACGTAGCTCCTATTTCAGATAGCGTACTGGGCTAGGCGGCAACTTAAAGCGCGTGGAATGGCGAGTAAAATGCACTATTAAACTTCTATGATAGGGCAATCAGAGACCCGATTAGATCATTTTATATTTTGGTTAATATAAGAATTCAGCGAAATTCTATCACATTTGTTCAATTTACGTCGCTCCTATGTCAGATAGCGTATTGGGCTAAGCGGCATCTCAAAGCGCATGAAATGGCGAGTGAAATGCACTATTAAACTTCTAGGGTAGGGCGAACAGAGAACCGATTAGATCATTTTACATTAAGGTTAATATAAGAATTCAGCGTAATTCTGTGACATTTGTTCAACTTACGTAGCTCCTATTTCAGATAGCGTATTGGGCTAAGCGGCATCTCAAAGCGCACGAGAGGGCGAGTAAAATACACTATTAAACTTCTAGGATATGGCAAACAGAGACCCGATTAGATCATTTTATATTACGGTTAACATAAGAATTCAGCGTAATTCTGTGACATTTGTTCAACTTACGTAGCTCCTATTTTAGATAGCGTACTGGGCTAGGCGGCAACTTAAAGCGCGTGGAATGGCGAGTAAAATGCACTATTAAACTTCTATGATAGGGCAATCAGAGACCCGATTAGATCATTTTATATTATGGTTAATTTAAGAATTCAGCGAAATCCTATCACATTTGTTCATTTTACGTTGCTCCTATTTCATATAGCGTATTGGGCTAAGCGGCATCTCAAAGCGCAAGAAATGGCGAGTAAAATTCACTATTAAACTTCTAGGGTAGGGCAAACAGAGACCCCATTAGATCATTTTATATTTTGGTTAATATAAGAATTCAGCGAAATTCTATCACATTTTTTCAATTTACGTCGCTCCTATTTCAGATAGTGTACTGGGCTAGGCGGCATCTTAAAGCGCGTGGAAGGGCGAGTAAAATGCACTACTAAACGTCTATGATAGGGCAATCAGAGTCCCGTTTAGATCATTTTATATTTTCTTTAATATAAGATTCCAGGGAAATTCTATCACATTTGTTCAATTTACGTCGCTCCTATTTCAGATAGCTATTCGGCTAAGCGGCATCTCAAAGCGCATGAAATGACGAGAGAAATGCACTATTAAACTTCTTGGGTAGGGCGAACAGAGACCCGATTACATCATTTTATATTATGGTTAATTTAAGAATTCAGCAAAATTCTATCACATTTGTTCAATTTACATCGCTCCTATTTCAGATAGCGTATTGGGCTAAGCGGCATCTCAAAGCGCATGGAATGACGAGTAAAATGCACTAATAAACTTCTAGGATAAGGCAAACGGAGATCCGATTAGATCATTTTATATTACGGTTAATATAAGAATTCAGCGAAATCCTATCACATTTGTTCATTTTACGTCGCTCCTATTTCAGATAGCGTATTGGGCTAAGCGGCATCTCAAAGCGCAAGAAATGGCGAGTAAAATGCACTACTAAGCTTCTAGGGTTGGGCACATAGAGACCCGATTAGATCATTTTATATTATGGTTAATTTAAGAATTCAGCGAAATCCTATCACATTTGTTCATTTTACGTCGCTCCTATTTCAGATAGCGTATTGGGCTAAGCGGCATCTCAAAGCGCATGAAATGGCGAGTAAAATGCACTATTAAACTTCTAGGGCATGGCGAACAGAGACCCGATTAGATCATTTTACATTAAGGTTAATATAAGTATTCAGGGAACTTCTATCACATTTGTTCAATTTACGTCGCTCCTATTTCAGACAGCTTATTGGGCTAAGCGGCATCTCAAAGCGCATGAAATGACGAGTAAAATGCACTATTAAACTTCTAGGGTAGGGCAATCAGAGACCCGATTAGATCATTTTATATTATGGTTAATTTAAGAATTCAGCAAAATTCTATCACATTTGTTCAATTTACGTCGCTCCTATTTCAGATAGCGTATTGGGCTATGCGGCATCTCAAAGCGCATGAAATGACGAGAGACATGCACTATTAAACTTCTTGGGTAGGGCGAACAGAGTCCCGATTACATCATTTTATATTATTGTTAATTTAAGAATTCAGCAAAATTCTATCACATTCGTTCAATTTACGTCGCACCAATTTCAGATAGCGTACTGGGCTACGCGGTATCTTAAAGCGCGTGGAATGGCGAGTAAAATGCACTATTAAACTTCTAGGATAAGGCAATCAGAGACCCGATTAGATCATTTTATATTTTGGTTAATATAAGAATCCAGCGAAATTCTATCACATTTGTTCAATTTACGTCGCTCCTAATTCAGATAGCGTATTGGGCTAGGCGGCATCCCAAAGCGCATGAAATGACGAGTAAAATGCACTATTAAACTTCTAGGGTAGGGCAATCAGAGACCCGATTAGATCATTTTATATTATGGTTAATTTAAGAATTCAGCAAAATTCTATCACATTTGTTCAATTTACGTCGCTCCTATTTCAGATAGCGTACTGGGCTACGCGGTATCTTAAAGCGCGTGGAATGGCGAGTAAAATGCACTATTAAACTTCTAGGATAAGGCAAACGGAGGCCCGATTAGACCATTTTATATTACGGTTAATATAAGAATTCAGCGTTATTCTATCACATTTGTTCAACTTACGTCGCTCCTATTTCAGAAAGCGTACTCCGATAGGCGGCATCTTAAAGCGCGTGGAATGGCGAGTAAAATGAACTATTAAACTTCTCGGGTAATGCAAACAGAGACCCGATTAGATCATTTTATATTACGGTTAATATAAGATTTCAGGGAAATTCTATCACATTTGTTCAATTTACGTCGCTCCTATTTCAGATAGCTATTGGGCTAAGCGGCATCTCAAAGCGCATGAAATGACGAGAGAAATGCACTATTAAACTTCTTGGGTAGGGCGAACAGAGGCCCGATTACATCATTTTATATTATGGTTAATATAAGAATTCAGCGAAATTCTATCACATTTGTTCAATTTGCGTAGCTCCTATTTCAGATAGCGTATTGGGCTAAGCGGCATCTCAAAGCGCATGAAATGACGAATAAAATGCACTATTAAGCTTGTACGCTAGGGCGTACACAGACCCGATTAGATCATTTAACATTATGGTAAATAAAAGAATTCAGCGAAATTCTATCACATTTGTTCAATTTACGTCGCTCCTATTTCAGATAGCGTACTGGGCTAGGCGGCATCTCAAAGCGCATGAAATGACGAGTAAAATGCTCTATTAAACTTCTAGGGTAGGGCAAACAGAGACCCGATTAGGTCATTTCATATAATGGTTAATTTAAGAATTCAGCGAAATTCTATCACATTTGTTCAATTTACGTCGCTCCTATTTCAGATAGCGTATTGGGCTAAGCGGCATCTCAAAGCGCATGAAATGGCGAGTAAAATGCACTATTAAACTTCTAGGGTAGGGCAATCAGAGATCCGATTAGATCATTTTATATTTTGGTTAATAAAAGAATTCATCGAAATTCTATCACATTAGTTCAATTTACATCGCTCCTATTTCAGATAGCGTACTGGGCTAAGCGGCATCTCAAAGCGCAAGAAATGGCGAGTAAAATGCACTATTAAACTTCTAGGATAAGGCAAACAGAGACCCGATTAGATCATTTTATATTACGGTTAATATAAGAATTCAGCGTACTTCTGTGACATTTGTTCAACTTACGTAGCTCCTATTTCAGATAGCGTGCTGGGCTAGGCGGCAACTTAAAGCGCGTGGAATGGCGAGTAAAATGCACTGTTAAACTTCTATGATAGGGCAATCAGAGACCCGATTAGATCATTTTATATTTTGGTTAATATAAGAATTCAGCGAAATTCTATCACATTTGTTCAATTTACGTCGCTCCTATTTCAGATAGCTTATTGGGCTAAGCGGCATCGCAAAGCGCATGAATTGACGAGTAAAATGCACTATTAAACTTCTTGGGTAGGGCTAACAGAGACCCGATTACATCATTTTATATTATGGTTAATTTAAGAATTCAGCAAAATTCTATCACATTTGTTCAATTTACGTCGCTCGTATTTCAGATAGCGTACTGGGCTAGGCGGCATCTTACAGCGCGTGGAATGACGAGTAAAATGCACTATTAAACTTCTATGATAGGGCAATCAGAGACCCGATTAGATCATTTTATATTTTGGTTAATATAAGAGTTCAGCGAAATTCTATCACATTTGTTCAATTTACGTCGCTCCTATTTCAGATAGCTTATTGGGCTAAGCGGCATCTCAAAGGGCATGAAGTGGCGAGTAAAATGCACTATTAAACTTCTAGGGTAGGGCAAACAGAGACCCGATTAGATCATTTTATATTACGGTTAATATAAGAATTCAGCGTAATTCTGTGACATTTGTTCAACTTACGTAGCTCCTATTTCAGATAGCGTACTGGGCTAGGCGGTAACTTAAAGCGCGTGGAATGGTGAGTAAAATGCACTATTAAACTTCTAGGGTACGGCAATCAGAGACCCGATTAGATCATTTTATATTACGGTTAACATAAGAATTCAGCGAAATTCTATCACATTTTTTCAATTTACGTCGCTCCTATTTCAGATAGTGTACTGGGCTAGGCGGCATCTTAAAGCGCGTGGAACGGCGAGTAAAATGCTCTACTAAACGTCTATGATAGGGCAATCAGAGTCCCGTTTAGATCATTTTATATTTTCTTTAATATAAGATTTCAGGGAAATTCTATCACATTTGTTCAATTTACGTCGCTCCTATTTCAGATAGCTATTGGGCTAAGCGGCATCTCAAAGCGCATGAAATGACGAGAGAAATGCACTATTAAACTTCTTGGGTAGGGCGAACAGAGACCCGATTACATCATTTTATATTATTGTCAATTTAAGAATTCAGCAAAATTCTATCACATTTGTTCAATTTACATCGCTCCTATTTCAGATAGCGTATTGGGCTAAGCGGCATCTCAAAGCGCATGGAATGACGAGTAAAATAGACTAATAAACTTCTAGGATAAGGCAAACGGAGACCCGATTAGACCATTTTATATTACTGTTAATATAAGAATTCAGCGTTATTCTATCACATTTGTTCAACTTACGTCGCTCCTACTTCAGATAGCGTACTCGGATAGGCGGCATCTTAAAGCGCGTGGAAAGGCGAGTAAAATGCACTATTAAACTTCGAGGGTAATGCAAACAGAGACCCGATTAGATCATTTTATATTACGGTTAATATAAGATTTCAGGGAAATTCTATCACATTTGTTCAATTTACGTCGCTCCTATTTCAGATAGCTATTGGGCTAAGCGGCATCTCAAAGCGCATGAAATGACGAGAGAAATGCACTATTAAACTTCTTAGGTGGGGCGAGCAGAGACGCGATTACATCATTTTATATTATGGTTAATATAAGAATTCAGCGATATTCTATCGCATTTGTTCAATTTGCGTCGCACCTATTTCAGATAGCGTATTGGGCTAAGCGGCATCTCAAAGCGCATGAAATGACGAATAAAATGCACTATTAAGCTTCTACGCTAGGGCGAACAGAGACCCGATTAGATCATTTATCATTATGGTAAATAAAAGAATTCAGCGAAATTCTATCACATTTGTTCAATTTACGTCGCTCCTATTTCAGATAGCGTACTGGGCTAGGCGGCATCTCAAACCGCATGAAATGACGAGTAAAATGCTCTATTAAACTTCTAGGGTAGGGCAAACAGAGACCCGATATGGTCATTTCATATTATGGTTAATTTAAGAATTCAGCGAAATTCTACCAGATTTGTTCAAGTTACATCGCTCCTATTTCAGATAGCTTATTGGGCTAAGCGGCATCTCAAAGCGCATGAAATGGCGAGTAAAATGCACTATTAAACTTCTAGGATAAGGCAAACAGAGACCCGATTAGATCATTTTATATTACGGTTAATATAAGAATTCAGCGTAATTCTGTCACATTTGTTCAAGTTACGTAGCTCCTATTTCAGTTAGCGTATTGGGCTAAGCTGCATCTCAAAGCGCAAGAAATGGCTCGTACAATGCACTATTCAACTTCTAGGGTAGGGCAAACAGAGACCGGATTAGATCATTTTATATTTTGGTTAATATAAGAATTCAGCGAAATTCTATCACATTTGTTCAATTTACGTCGCTCCTATTTCAGTTAGCGTATTGGGCTAAGAGGCATCTCAAAGCGCATGAAATGGCGAGTAAAATGCACTATTAAACTTCTAGGATAAGGCAAAGAGAGACCCGATTAGATCATTTTATATTACGGTTAATATAAGAAATCAGCGTAATTCTGTCACATTCGTTCAACTTACGTAGCTCCTATTTCAGATAGCGTACTGGCTAGGCGGCATCTTAAAGCGTGTGTAATGGCGAGTAAAATGCACTATTAAACTTCTATGATAGGGCAATCAGAGACCCGATTAGATCATTTTATATTTTGGTTAATATAAGAATTCAGCGAAATTCTATCACATTTGTTCAATTTACGTCGCTCCAATTTCAGATAGCTTATTGGGCTAAGCGGCATCGCAAAGCGCATGAATTGACGAGTGAAATGCACTATTAAACTTCTTGGGTAGGGCGAACAAAGACCCGATTAAATCATTTTACATTAAGGTTAATATAAGAATTCAGCGAAATTCTATCACATTTGTTCAATTTACATCGCTCCTATTACAGATAGCGACTTGTGCTAAGCGGCATCTCAAAGCGCAGGAAATGGCGAGTAAAATGCACTATTAAACTTCTAGGGTAGGGCAAACAGAGACCCCATTAGATCATTTTATATTATGGTTAATTTAAGAATTCAGCGAAATTCTCTCACATTTGTTCAATTTACGTCGCTGATATTTCAGATAGCGTATTGGGCTAAGCGGCATCTCAAAGCGCAAGAAATGGCGAGTAAAATGCACTATTAAATTTCTAGGGTAGGGCAAACAGAGACCCGATTAGGTCATTTCATATTATGGTTAATTTAAGAATTCAGAAAAATTCTATCACATTTGTTCAATTTACGTCGCTCCTATTTCAGATAGCGTACCCGGATAGGCGGCATCTTAAAGCACGAGGAATGGCGAGTAAAATGCACTATTAAACTTCTATGATAGGGCAATCAGAGACCCGATTAGATCCTTTTATATTTTGGTTAATATAAGAATTCAGCGAAATTCTATCACATTTGTTTAATTTACGTCGCTCCTATTTCAGATAGCGTCATTGGGATAAGCGGCATCTCAAAGCGCATGAAATGCTGAGTAAAATGCGCTATTAAACTTCTAGGGTAGGGCAATCAGAGATCCGATTAGATCATTTTATATTATGGTTAATTTAAGGATTCAGCAAAATTCTATCACATTTGTTCAATTTACGTCGTTCCTATTTCAGATACCATACTGGGCTAGGCGGCAACTTAAAGCGCGCGGAATGGCGAGTAAAATGCACTATTAAACTTCTATGATAGGGCAATCAGAGACCCGATTAGATCATTTTATATTGTGGTTAATTTAAGAATTCAGCGAAATTCTATCACATTTGTTCAATTTACATCGCTCCTATTTCAGATAGCGTATTGGGCTAAGCTGCATCTCAAAGCGCAAGAAATGGCTCGTACAATGCACTATTCAACTTCTAGGGTAGGGCAAACAGAGACCGGATTAGATCATTTTATATTACGGTTAATATAAGAAATCAGCGTAATTCTGTCACATTCGTTCAACTTACGTAGCTCCTATTTCAGATAGCGTACTGGGCTAGGCGGCATCTTAAAGCGTGTGTAATGGCGAGTAAAATGCACTATTAAACTTCTATGATAGGGCAATCAGAGACCGGATTAGATCATTTTATATTATGGTTAATTTAAGTATTCAGCGAAATTCTCTCACATTTGTTCAATTTACGTCGCTGATATTTCAGATAGCGTATTGGGCTAAGCGGCATCTCAAAGCGCAAGAAACGGCGAGTAAAACGCACTATTAAACTTCTAGGGTAGGGCAAACAGAGACCCGATTAGGTCATTTCATATTCTGGTTAATTTAAGAATTCAGAAAAATTCTATCACATTTGTTCA
>CAKAJE020001215.1:0-34006 GCA_916610135.2 Macropis europaea | reverse complement strand
AAAATTTGAAATGATCTAATCGGCTCTCTGTTCGCCCTACCCTAGAAGTTTGATAGTGCATTCTACTCACAATTTCATGCGCTTTGAGATGCCGCTTAGCCTAATACGCTATCTGAAATAGGAGCGACGTAAATTGAACAAATGTGATAGAACTACGCTGAATTCTTATATTAACCGTAATATAAAATGATATAATCGGGTCTCTGTTTGCCTTACCCTAGAAGTTTGATAGTGCATTTTACTCGCCATTTCATGCGCTTTAAGATGCCGCCTAGCCCAGTACGCTATCTGAAATAGGAGCGCCATCAATTTAACTAATGTGATAGAATTACGCTGAATTCTTATATTAATCGTAATATAAAATGATCTAATCTGGTCTCTGTTTGCCTTACCCTAGAAGTTTAATAGTGCATTTTACTCGCCATTTCATGCGCTTTAAGCTGCCGCCTAGCCCAGTACGCTATCTGACATAGGAGCGACGAAAATTGAACAAATGTGATAGAATTTCGCTGAATTCTTATATTATCCATAATGTAAAATGATCTAATCGGGTCTCTGTTCGCCCTACCCTAGAAGTTTAATAATGCATTTCACTCGTCATTTCATGCGTATTGAGATTCCGCTTATTCCAATACGCTATCTGAAATAGGAGCGACGTAAATTGAACAAATGTGATAGAATTTCGCTGAATTCTTATATTAACCAAAATATAAAATGATCTAATCGGGTCTCTGATTGCCCTATCATAGAAGGTTAATTGTGTATTTTACTCGCCATTCCACGCGCGTTAAGATGCCGCCTAGCCCAATTCGCTATCTGAAATAGGATCGCCGTAAACTGAACAAATGTGATAGAATTACGCTGAATTCTTATATTAACCGTAATATAAAATGATCTAAGCGGGTCTCTGTTTGCCTTACCCTAGAAGTTTAATAGTGCATTTTACTCGCCATTTCATGCGCTTTGAGATGCCGCTTAGCCCAACACGCTATTTGAAATAGGAGCCACGTAAATTGAACAAATCTGATAGAATTGCGCTGAATCCTTATATTAACCGTAATGTAAAATGATCTAATCGGGTCTCTGTTTGCCTTACCCTAGAAGTTTAATAGTGCATTGTATTCGCCATTTCATGCGCTTTGAGCTGCCGCTTAGCCCAATACGCTATCTGAAATAGGAGCGACGTAAATTGAACAAATGTGATAGAATTTCGCTGAATTCTTATATCAACCATAATGTAAAATGATCTAATCGGGTCTCTGTTCGCCCTACCCTAGAAGTTTAATATTGCATTTCACTCGCCATTTCATGCGCTGTGAGATGCCGCTTAGCCCAATACGCTATCTGAAATAGGAACGACGTAAATTGAACATATGTGATAGAATTTCGCTGAATTCTTATATTAACCATAATGTAAAATGATCTAATCGGGTCTCTGTTCGCCCCACCCTAGAGGTTTAATAATGCATTTCACTCGTCATTTCATGCGTATTGAGATTCCGCTTATTCCAATACGCTATCTGAAATAGGATCGCCGTAAACTGAACAAATGTGATAGAATTACGCTGAATTCTTATATTAACCGTAATATGAAATGATCTAAGCGGGTCTCTGTTTGCCTTACCCTAGAAGTTTAATAGTGCATTTTACTCGCCATTTCATGCGCTTTGAGATGCCGCTTAGCCCAACACGCTATTTGAAATAGGAGCCACGTAAATTGAACAAATCTGATAGAATTGCGCTGAATCCTTATATTAACCGTAATGTAAAATGATCTAATCGGGTCTCTGTTTGCCTTACCCTAGAAGTTTGATGGTGCATTTTACTCGCCATTTCATGCGCTTTGAGATGCCGCTTGGCCCAATACGCAATCTGAAATGGGAGCGATGTAAATTGAACAAATATGATAGAATTACGCTGCATTCTTAAATTAACCATAATATAAAATGATCTAATCAGGTCTCTGTTTCCCTTACCCTAGAAGTTTAATAGTGCATTTCACTCGTTATTTCATGCGTTTAGAGACGCCGCTTAGCCAAATACGCTATCTGAAATAGGAGCGACGTAAATTGAACAAATGTGATAGAATTTTGCTGAATTCGTATATTAACCATAATGTAAAATGATCTAATCGGGTCTCTGTTTGCCCTACCCTAGAAGTATAATAGTGCATTTTACTCGCCATTTCATGCGCTTTGAGATGCCGCTTAGCCCAATACGCTATCTGAAATAGGAGCGACGTAAATTGAACGAATGTGATAGAATTTCGCTGAATTCTTATATTAAACAAAATTTGAAATGATCTAATCGGCTCTCTGTTCGCCCTACCCTAGAAGTTTGATAGTGCATTCTACTCACAATTTCATGCGCTTTGAGATGCCGCTTAGCCTAATACGCTATCTGAAATAGGAGCGACGTAAATTGAACAAATGTGATAGAACTACGCTGAATTCTTATATTAACCGTAATATAAAATGATATAATCGGGTCTCTGTTTGCCTTACCCTAGAAGTTTGATAGTGCATTTTACTCGCCATTTCATGCGCTTTAAGATGCCGCCTAGCCCAGTACGCTATCTGAAATAGGAGCGCCATCAATTTAATTAATGTGATAGAATTACGCTGAATTCTTATATTAATCGTAATATAAAATGATCTAATCTGGTCTCTGTTTGCCTTACCCTAGAAGTTTAATAGTGCATTTTACTCGCCATTTCATGCGCTTTAAGCTGCCGCCTAGCCCAGTACGCTATCTGAAATAGGAGCGACGAAAATTGAACAAATGTGATAGAATTTCGCTGAATTCTTATATTATCCATAATGTAAAATGATCTAATCGGGTCTCTGTTCGCCCTACCCTAGAAGTTTAATAATGCATTTCACTCGTCATTTCATGCGTATTGAGATTCCGCTTATTCCAATACGCTATCTGAAATAGGAGCGACGTAAATTGAACAAATGTGATAGAATTTCGCTGAATTCTTATATTAACCAAAATATAAAATGATCTAATCGGGTCTCTGATTGCCCTATCATAGAAGGTTAATTGTGTATTTTACTCGCCATTCCACGCGCGTTAAGATGCCGCCTAGCCCAATTCGCTATCTGAAATAAGATCGCCGTAAACTGAACAAATGTGATAGAATTACGCTGAATTCTTATATTAACCGTAATATAAAATGATCTAAGCGGGTCTCTGTTTGCCTTACCCTAGAAGTTTAATAGTGCATTTTACTCGCCATTTCATGCGCTTTGAGCTGCCGCTTAGCCCAATACGCTATCTGAAATAGGAGCGACGTAAATTGAACAAATGTGATAGAATTTCGCTGAATTCTTATATTAACCATAATGTAAAATGATCTAATCTGGTCTCTGTTCGCCCTACCGTAGAAGTTTAATATTGCATTTCACTCGCCATTTCATGCGCTGTGAGATGCCGCTTAGCCCAATACGCTATCTGAAATAGGAACGACGTAAATTGAACAAATGTGATAGAATTTCGCTGAATTCTTATATTAACCATAATGTAAAATGATCTAATCGGGTCTCTGTTCGCCCCACCCTAGAGGTTTAATAATGCATTTCACTCGTCATTTCATGCGCATTGAGATTCCGCTTATCCCAATACGCTATCTGAAATTGGAGCGACGTAAATTGAACAAATGTGATAGAATTTCGCTGAATTCTTATATTAAACAAAATATAAAATGATCTAATCGGGTCTCTGATTGCCCTACCATAGAAGTTCAATAGTGCACTTTGCTCGCCATTTCACGCGCTTTAAGGTGCCGACTAGCCCAGTACGCTATCTGAAATAGGAGCGCCATCAATTGAACAAATGTGATAGAATTACGATGAATTCTTATATTAACCGTAGTATAAAATGATGTAATCGGGTCTCTGTTTGCCTTACCCTAGAAGTTTGATAGTGCATTTTACTCGCCATTCCATGCGCTTTGAGATGCCGCTTAGCCCGACACGCTATCTGAAATAGGAGCCACGTAAATTGAACGAATGTGATAGAATTTCGCTGAATTCTTAAATTAACCATAATATAAAATGATCTAATCGGGTCTCTGTTTGCCCTACCCTAGATGTTTAATAGTGCATTTTACACGCCATTTCATGCGCTTCGAGATGCCGCTTAGCACAATACGCTATCTGAAACAGTAGCAACGTAAATTGATCAAATGTGATAGAATGTCGCTGAATTCTTATATTATCCATAATGTAAAATGATTTAATCGGGTCTCTGTTCGCCCTACCCTAGAAGTTTAATAATGCATTTCACTCGACATTGCATGCGCTTTGAGATGCCGCGTAGCCCAGTACGTTGTCTGAAATATGAGAGACGTTATTTGAACAAACGTGATAGAATTTCGCTGAATTCTTATATTAACCAAAATATAAAATGATCTAATCGGGTCTCTGATTGCCCTACCATAGAAGTTCAATAGTGCACTTTACTCGCCATTTCACGCGCTTTAAGATGCCGACTAGCCCAGTACGCTATCTGAAATAGGAGCGCCACCAATTGAACAAATGTGATAGAATTTCGCTGAATTCTTATATTAACCATAATGAAAATGATCTAATCGGGTCTCTGTTCGCCCTACCCTAGAAGTGTGATAGTGCATTTTACTCCCCATTTCATGCGCTCTGAGATGCCGCTTAGCCGAATACGCTATCTGAAATAGGAGCGACGTAAATTGAACAAATGTGATAGAATTACGCTGCCTTCTTATATTAACAGTAATATAAAATGATCTAATCGGGTCACTGTTTGCTTTACGATAGAAGTTTAATAGTGCATCTTACTCGCCATTTCATGCGCTTTGAGATGCCGCTGAGCGCAATACGCTATCTGAAATAGGAGCGGCGTAAATTGAACAAATGTGATAGAATTAAGCTGAATTCTTAAATTAATCTTAATATAAAATGATCTAATGGGGTCTCTGTTTGCCGTACCCTAGAAGTTTAATGGTGCATTTGACTCGCCATTGCATGCGCTTTGAGATGCCGCTTAGCCCAATACGCTGTCTGAAATGGGAGCGACGTAAATTGAACAAATGTGATAGAATTTCGCAGAATTCTTAAATTAACCATAATATAAAATGATCTAATCGGGTCTCTGTTTGCCCTACCCTAGAAGTTTAATAGTTCATTTTACTCGCCATTTCATGCGCTTTGAGATGCCGCTTAGTCCAAGACGCTATCTGAAATACGAGCGACGTAAATTGAACAAATGTGATAGAATTTCGCTGAATTCTTAAATTAACCATAATATAAAATGATCTAATCGGGTCTCTGTTTGCCGTACCCTAGAAGTTTAATAGTGCAATTTACTCGTCATTTCATGCGCTTTGAGATGCTGCTTAGCCCAATACGCTATCTGAAATAGGAGCGACGTAAATTGAACGAATGTGATAGAATTTCGCTGAATTCTTAAATTAACCATAATATAAAATGATGTAATCGGGTCTCTGGTTGCCCTACCCTAGAAGCTTAATAGTGCATTTTACTCGCCATTTCATGCGCTTTGAGATGCCGCATAGCCCAATACGCTATCTGAAATAGGAGCGACGTAAATTGAACAAATGTGATAGAATGTCGCTGAATTCTTATATTAACCGTAATATAAAATGATCTAATCGGCTCTCTGTTCGCCCTACCCTAGAAGTATGATAGAGAATTTTACTCACCATATCATGCGCTTTGAGATGCTGCTTAGCCCAATACGCTATCTGAAATAGGAGCAACGTAAATTGAACAAATGTGATAGAATTTCGCTGAATTCTTAAATTAACCATAATATAAAATGATCTAATCGGGTCTCTGTTTGCCCTACCCTAGAAGTTTAATAGTGCATTTTACTCGCCATTTCATGCGATTTGAGATGCCTCTTAGCCCAATACGCTATCTGAAATGGGAGCGACGTAAATTGAACAAATATGATAGAATTACGCTGCATTCTTATATTAACCGTAATACAAAATGATCTCACCGGGTCTCTGTTTGCCTTACCCTAGAAGATCGATAGTGCATTTTACTCGCCATTTCATGCGCTTTGAGATGCCGCTTAGCCCAATACGCTATCTGAAATAGAAGTGACGTAAATTGAACGAATGTGATAGAATTCCGCTGGATTCTTAAATTAACCATAATATAAAATGATCTAATCGGGACTCTGGTTGCCCTACCCTAGAAGTTTAATAGTGCATTTTACTCGCCGTTTCATGCGCTTTAAGATGCCGCTTAGCCGAATACGCTATCTGAAATAGGAGCGACGTAAAGTGAACAAATGTGATGGAATTACGCCTAAATCTTATATTAACCGTAATTCAAAATGATCTAATCGGGTCTCTGTTTGCCTTACCCTCGAAGTTTAATAGTGCATTTTACTCGCCATTTCATGCGCTTTGAGAAGCCGCTTAGCCCAATACGCTATCTGAAATAGGAGCGGCGTAAAATGAACAAATGTGATAGAATTTCGCTGGATTCTTATATTAAACAAAATATAAAATGATGTAATCGGGTCTCTGTTTGCCCTACCCTAGAAGTTTATTAGTGCAATTTACTCGCCATTTCATGCGCTTTGTGAGGCCGCTTAGCCCAATACGCTATCTGAAATAGGAGTGACGTAAATTGAACAAATGTGATAGAATTTCGCTGAATTCATGAATTAACCATAATATAAAATGATCCAATCGGGTCTCTGTTTACCCTACCGTTGAAGTTTAATAGTGCATTTTACTCGCCATTTCATGCGCTTTGAGATGCCGCTTGGCCCAATACGCTATCTGAAATGGGAGCGATGTAAATTGAACAAATATGATAGAATTACGCTGCATTCTTAAATTAACCATAATATAAAATGATCTAATCAGGTCTCTGTTTGCCTTACCCTAGAAGTTTAATAGTGCATTTCACTCGTTATTTCATGCGCTTAGAGATGCCGCTTAGCCAAATACGCTATCTGAAAAAGGAGCGACGTAAATTGAACAAATGTGATAGAATTTCGCTGAATTCTTATATTAACCATAATGTAAAATGATATAATCGGGTCTCTGTTTGCCTTACCCTAGAAGTTTAATACTGCATTTCACTCGACATTCCACACGCTTTAGGATGCCGCCCAGCCCAGTAGGCGATCTGAAATAGGAGCGACGTCAATTGAACAAATGTGATTGAATTACGCTGAATTCTTATGTTAACCGTAATATAAAATGATCTAATCTGGTCTCTGTTTGCCTTACCCTAGAAGTTTAGTAGTGCATTTTACTCGCCATTTCATGCGCTTTGAGATGCCGCTTCGCCAAATACGCTATCTGAAATAGGGGCGACGTAAATTGAACAAATGTGATAGAATTTCGCTGAATTCTTAAATTAACCGTAATATAAAATGATCTATTCGGGTCTCTGTTTGCCGTACCCTAGAAGTTTAATAGTGCAATTTACTCGCCATTTCATGCGGTTTGAGATGCCGCTTAGCCCAATACGCTATCTGAAATAGGAGCGGCGTAAATTGAACAAATGTGATAGAATTTCGCTGAACTCTTATATTGTCCATAATGTAAAATGATCTAATCGGCTCTCTGTTCGCCCAACCCTAGAAGTTTAATAGTGCATTTTACTCGCCATATCACGCGCTTCGAGAAGCCGCTTAGACCAATACGCTATCTGAAATAGGAGCGACGTAAATTGAGCAAATGTGATAGAATTAATCTGAATTCTTAAATTAAACATAATATAAAATGATCTAATCGGGTCTCTGTTTGCCGTACCCTAGAAGTTTAATAGTGCATTTCACTCGCCATGTCATGCGCTTTGTGAGGCCGCTTAGCCCAATACGCTATCTGAAATAGGAGCGGCGTAAATTGAACAAATGTGATAGAATTTCGCTGAATTCTTATATTAAACAAAATATAAAATGATGTAATCGGGTCTCTGTTTGCCCTACCCTAGAAGTTTAATAGTGAATTTTACTCGCCATTTCATGCGCTTTGAGATGCCGCTTAGCCCAATACGCTATCTGAAATAGGAGCGATGTAAATTGAACAAATGTGATAGAATTTCGCTGAATTCTTAAATTAACCGTAATATAAAATGATCTAATCGGGTCTCTGTTTGCCGTACCCTAGAAGTTTAATAGTGCATTTTACTCGCCATTTCATGCGCTTTGAGATGCTGCTTAGCCCAATACGCTATCTGAAATAGGAGCGTCGTAAATTGAACAAATGTGATAGAATTTCGCTGAGTTCTTAAATTAACCATAATATAAAATGATCTAATCGGGTCTCTGTTTGCCCTACCGTTGAAGATTAATAGTGCATTTTCTCGCCATTTCATGCGCTTTGAGATGCCGCTTATCCCAGTACGCTATCTGAAATAGGAGCGACGTAAATTGAACAAATGTGATAGAATTTCGCTGAATTCTTATATTAACCATAATGTAAAATGATCTAATCGGCTCTCTGTTCGCCATACCCTAGAAGTTTAATAATGCAATTTACTCGCCATTTCATGCGCTTTGAGAATCCGCTTAGCCCAATACGCTATCTGAAATAGGAGCGACGTAAATTGAACAAATGTGATAGAATTTCGCTGAATTCTTATATATTTATTTATTCATTTGTAAATTGTACGGGTATAAACCCAATGTGTACACATAAGTAAGAACTATAACAAAAATAAAAGAAATGAAGGCAGTCACACAATGTAGTATTAAACAAAAAGGCAATTGTAAAGAAATTATAATAAAACATTATCTAAGCAGTGCGCAGTGCTAAGTGTAAAGATTTTTTAAAGCTAGGAATAGAGCCACTGAAAAAATCAACCTTATCCGTAACTGTGTTGGCAGATTTTAATATACGAATAATTGGATCACTAGAACCATATTTAGTTTTTATGGTAGCATAATGAAATACATGACTTCTTCTAAGATACCTTGTGGGAGCATAAAAGTGAATAAGTTCTAATAATTGCGGACAGGAGATTTGAGCATGTATAATTTTGAATAAAAAAGATAGATCAGTGACAATCCTGCGATCATACAAAGAAGTCATATTAAGTATCTTTAGTAATGCGTCATAATCATGATCATTGCGCAACATGGGTCTGTTTAATCTAAAAGCAATATGCCTGATGAATTTATGCTGCACTCTCTCTAACATTAGGTTATATTTTGAGAATTCCGGAGACCAGATGACTGAAGCATACTCTAATTGAGGCCGGACCAATTGAATATACAGTAGCCTAATGGTGTCCATGTTTTTAAAATCAGTGGGGAAACGCTTAATAAAACCTAATGATTTGAGAGCAGTGCTCACAATGTTGTTGCAGTGCTTTGAGAAATTTAGTGTTGGTGTAATGCAGACACCAAGGTCGTTAATTTCACTAACCTCCAATAATTCGAGACTATTAAAACTATAATCCGCGATTATAGGATGAATGCTACGGGATGACCTCATTACATAACATTTAGTAATGTTTAGTTTCATTTTATTTGTTTTGCACCAATCACAAAACCTTGTGAGATCAGACTGAAGTTTATGTGTATCACAAATATCTGAAACTCTTCTAAAAATCTTGAGGTCATCTGCGTACAAAAGAAACCTGCTGTGGGCAAAAACACCTTGTAAATCATTAATAAAAATATTAAATAATAATGGACCCAGACGTTAACCTTGAGGAACTCCTGAGGTGGCTTTTATAGGAGAAGATAGGGAGTTTTTCACTTTAACAAATTGCAAGCGGTCCATGAGGTAAGATTTAACCCATGCCAGCAAGTTTCCATTACATCCTATAGCCGAAAGTTTTGATACTAGAATTGAGTGATCAACCGAGTCGAAGGCTTTTTTAAAATCAGTGAAAACAGTATCAACTTGTAAATTACTTTCCAAGCTGGTAGAAATGTAGTTGCAAAAAACAGTAAGACTAGTGACTGTAGAACGACCTTGTATAAAACCATGTTGTTCATCGCAGATGAGATGAGAAAAAATTTGACTAAGTTTCTCACTGACAATATTTTCAAATACCTTAGGTATTACACTAATGATAGAAACAGGTCTGTAGTTTCCGACATCTGAAACATTTCCTGACTTAAAAACGGGTGTTACCAGAGAAGTTTTCCAGCACGTTGGAAAAATTCCAGTACTTAAAGATTTATTAAAGATAATCCAAAGAGGCCGAGATAGAATAAAACTACAAGATTTGAAAAACTTAGGGGGTATGCCATCATATCCCGGACCTTTTTTAATATCAAGAGAATTTAGTTTTGTGAATATTTCACTGATATTAATGAAAATATCAGATACATGTGTAACAGATTGTGTTTCAATTATGGAAGATGTAGCGGAGTCGGAGACGTAGACATTGCCAAAAAATGAAGCAAAGATATTAGCAATAGATTCACTATTTGTGGCAGTTTCAGTTGCATTCGACATTACGTTACATATGTTATTTGAACGACGATGAGAATTGACAAAATTCCAGAAAGACTTAATATTGTATTGTATAGAGTATTCGGTAGCATGAATGTATGCAGAGTAACATTGAGTAGTTAATTTCTTACACATAGAACGTAGATTCGAAAAGCATAAATAGTCAGCAAAAGAACAGGTCTTTTTAAAATTCAGATGAGCACGCTTTTTCTCTTTTACTAATTTGATCAGTTGTGGAGAAAACCATTTAGTGTACTTAGAGTTATTATAAGTACATTTAGGAACAAACGTATCAATAGCAACAAACAAGTACTCATACAAGATGTTAACTGCATCATCAACACGTAAGTCAGTTAGAATATTATCCCAATATATACTGCTCAGATAGTCACAAATTCCTTGAAAGTTACCTCGATTGAAATTATAGTACCTATAAGAGTCACATGGTTTATAATTGAAAACAGACAATTCAATCGAAGTATTCAGCGGAGGGTGAAATTTATCCTGTCGTAGAAGCGCATCTAGAGCTCGAGTAACATAAGTCTTCTGGATGCTGGAGAAACAGAGATCCAACATACTTCCATGTTCGTTGAAAAATTCATTTTTTTGTAATAAACTATGATAATTCATAGTTTGTAATAAGCATTCAACAGCTAAAAGTTCATTTGATGATGCATTTGAACGCATAACGTATGATAAGTAGGACTGATTGACAATAAAATCGGTATGAGGTAAGTTGTAATCACCAAACACAAGAATGTGACTATTTTGATAAGCATCAACAATTTCCGAGATCGAACTGCAATGCTCTTCATATAATGCTGCAGGCGATGAAGGTGGTAAATATACTGCACCAAGTATTATCGGATGAATACCATTGTGTATAATAACAAATGTTTGTTCAACTTTAGTACTTTTTATATTAACTTCTTCACAACTTAGTGAGTTTGGAATAGCTATAAGAACACCACCAGCCCTGCTAAATCCACTTGTGAGATCCGATCTATCACATCGAAAGATTCTGTAGCCATCAAATCCGAGTTCACCAGCAGGTATTGTTTTATCAAGCCAAGTTTCAACTAAAACAAATATGTCATAGATATTTGATAAAGAAGGTATAGCCTGCCGTAAATTGTCCAATTTGGTTCGAAGACCTCGTATATTCTGGTAATAAATGTTTAGTTTATTCATTCGTTTTTTGGTATTCCATTGAAATATCTAATAGTTTTTCCATTATCGTTGGTCCTCCGTAGTTCAGCTTTGAGTTTATTTAAATATGACCGTTGGTCATATATTAACCATATTATAAAATGACCTAACCGGGTCTCTGATTGCCCTATCATAGAAGGTTAGTAGTGCATTTTACTCGCCATTTCATGCGCTTTGAGATGCCGCTTAGCCCAATACGCTATCCGAAATAGGAACGACGTAAATTGAAAAAATGTAATAGAATTTCGCTGAATCCTTATATTAACCATAATATAAAATGATCTAATCGGGTCTCTGTTCGCACTACACTAGAAGTTTAATATTGCATTCCACTCGTCATTGCATGCGCTTTGAGATGCCGCCTAGCCCAGTACGTTATCTGAAATAGGAGAGACGTTATTTGAACAAACGTGATAATATATCGCTGAATTCTTATGTTAACCGTAATATAAAATGCTCTAATCTGGTCTCCGTTTGCCTTACCCTAGAGGTTTAATAGTGCATTTTACTCGCCATTTCATGCGCTTTCAGATGCCGCTGAGCCCAATACGCTATCTGAAATAGGAGCGACGTAAATTGAACAAATGTGATAGAATTACGCTGAATTCTTATATTAACCGTAATATAAAATGATCTAATCGGGGCTCTGTGTGCCTTACCCTAGAAGTTTGGTAGTGCAATTTACTCGCCATTTCATGCGCTTTGAGATGCCGCCTAGCCCAATACGCTATCTGAAATAGGAGCGGCGTAAATTGAACAAATGTGATAGAATTTCGCTGAATTCTTATATTAACCTTAATGAAAATGATCTAATCGGGTCTCTGTTCGCCCTACCCTAGAAGTGTAATAGTGCATTTTACTCGCCATTCCACGCGCTTTAAGATGCCGCCTAGCCTAATACGCTATCTGAAATAGGAGCTACGGAAATTGAACAAATGTGATAGAATTACGCTGAATTCTTATATTAATCGTAATATAAAATGATCTGATCTGGTCTCTGTTTGCCTTACCCTAGAAGTTTAATAGTGCATTTTACTCGCCATTTCATGGGCTTTGAGATGCCGCTTAGCCATATACGCTATCTGAAATAGGAGCGACGTAGATTGAACAAATGTGATAGAATTGCGCTGAATTCTTATATTAACCGTAACATAAAATGATCTAATCGGGTCTCTGTTTGCCTTACCTGAGAAGTGTGAAAGTGCATTTTACTCGTCATTTCATGCGCTTTGAGATTCCGCATAGCCCAATACTTTATCTGAAATAGGAGCGACGTCAATTGAACAAATGTGATAGAATTTCGCTGAATTCTTATATTAACCGTAACATAAAATGATCTAATCGGGTCTCTGTTTGCCTTACCTGAGAAGTGTGAAAGTGCATTTTACTCGTCATTTCATGCGCTTTGAGATTCCGCATAGCCCAATACTTTATCTGAAATAGGAGCGACGTAAATTGAACAAATGTGATAGAATTTCGCTGAATTCTTATATTAACCATAACGTAAAATGATCTAATCGGGTCTCTGTTCGCCCTACCCTAGAAGTTTAATAGTGCATTTCACTCGTCATTTCACGCGCTTTAAGATGCCGTCTAGCCCAGTACGCTATCTGAAATAGGAGCGACGTAAATTGAACAAATGTGATAGAATTTCGCTGAATTCTTATATTATCCATAATGAAAATGATCTAATCGGGTCTCTGTTCGCCCTACCCTAGAAGTGTGATAGTGCATTTTACTCGCCATTTCACGCGCTTTAAGATGCCGTCTAGCCCAGTACGCTATCTGAAATAGGAGCGACGTAAATTGAACAAATGTGATAGAATTTCGCTGAATTCTTATATTAACAGAAATATAAAATGATCTAATCGCGTCTCTGATTGCCCTATCAGAGAAGTTTAATAGTGCATTTTACTCGCCATTCCACGCGCTTTAAGATGCCGCTTAGTCCAATACGCTATCTGAAATAGGAGCGACGTAAATTCAACAAATGTGATAGAATTTCGCTGAATTCTTATATTAATCATAATGTAAAATGATATAATCGTGTCACTGTTTGCCCTACCCGAGAAGTTGAATAGTGCATTTTACTGGCCATTTCATGCGCTTTGAGATGCCGCTTAGCCCAACACGCTATCTGAAATAGGAGCGACGTAAATTGAACAAATGTGATAGAATTTTGCTGAATTCTTATATTATCCATAATGTAAAATGATCTAATCGGGTCTCTGTCCGCCCTACCCTAGAAGCTTAATAGTGCATTTCACTCGCCGTTTCATGCGCTTTGAGTTGCCGCTTAGCCCAATACGCTATCTGAAATAGGAGCGACGTAAATTGAACAAATGTGATAGAATTTCGCTGAATTGTTATATTAACCATAACGTAAAATGATATAATCGTGTCACTGTTTGCCCTGCCCTAGAAGTTTAATAGTGCATTTTACTCGTCATTTCATGCGTTTTAAGGTGCCGCCTATCCGAAATACGCTATCTGAAATAGGAGCGACGTAAATTGAACAAATGTGATAAAATTACGCTGCATTCTTATATTAACAATAATATAAAATGATCTAATCGGGTCTCTGATTGCCCTATCATAGAAGTTTAATAGTGCATGTTACTCGTCTTTCCGTGTGCTTTATGGTGCCGCCTAGCCAAATACGCTATCTGAAATTGGAGCTACGTAAATTGAACACGTGTGATAGAGATTTGCTGAATCCTTAAATGAACCATAGTATAAAATGATCTAATCGGGTCACTGTTTGCCCTACCCTAGAAGTATAATAATGCATTTTACTCGACATTTCATGCGCTTTAAGATGCCACATAGCCCAATTCGCTATCTGAAATAGGGTCGACGTAAATTGCACAAATGTGATAAAATTACGCTGCATTCTTATATTAACAATAATATAAAATGATCTAATCTGGTCTCTGATCGCCCTATCATAGAAGTTGAATATTGCATTTTACTCGTCATTTCATGCGTTTTAAGGTGCCGCCTATCCGAAATACGCTATCTGAAATAGGAGCGTCGTAAATTGAACAAATGTGATAAAATTACGCTGAATTCTTATATTAACAATAATATAAAATGATCTAATCGGGTCTCTGATTACCGTATCACTGAAGTTTAGTAGTGCATTTTAATCGTCATCTCATGCCCTTTAAGATTCTGCTTAGCCCAACTCGCTATCTGAAATAGGAGCGACATAAATTGAACAAACGTGATAGAATTACGCACAATTCTTATATTAACCATAATATAGAATGATCTAATCGTGTCTTTGATTGCCCTAGCATAGACGGTTAATAGTGCATTTTACTCGTCATTCTACGCGCTTTAAGGTGCCGCCTAGCCCAACACGCTATCTGAAATAGGAGCGTCATCAATTGAACAAACGTGATAGAATTACGCAGAATTCTTATATTAACCATAATTTAAAATGACCTAATCGGATCTCTGATTGCCCTATCCGAGAAGTTTAGTAGTGCATTTTACTCGACATTTCATGCCCTTTAAGATTCCGCCTCGCCCAATACGCTATCTGAAATAGGAGCGACGTAAATTGAATAAATGTGATAGAATTACGCAGAATTCTTATATTAACCATAATTTAAAATGACCTTGTCGGGTCTGTGATTGCCCTATCCGAGAAGTTTGGTCGTGCATTTTACTCGTAATTTCATGGGCTTTAAGATGCGGTCTCGCCCAATACGCTGTCTGAAATAGGAGCGACGTAAATTGAACAAATGTGATAGAATTACGCAGAATTCTTATATTAATCATAATATAATACGCTCCATCCGGGTCTCTGATTGCCCTATCATAGAAGTTTAATAATGCATTTTACTCGTCATTTCATGCGCTTTAAGGTGCCGCATAGCGCAATACGCTATCTGGAATAGGAGCGACATAAATTGAACAAATGTGATAGAATTACGCACAATTCTTATATTAACCATAATATAAAATCTTGTAATAGGGTCTCTGATTACCCTATCATAGAAGTTTAGTTGTGCATTTTAATCGGCGTTTCATGCCCTTTAAGATTCTGCTTAGCCCAATATGCTATCTGAAATAGGAGCGACGTAAATTGAACAAATGTGATAGAATCTCGCTGAATCCTTATATTAACCATAATATAAGATGACCTAATCGGGCCTCTGATAGCCCTATCCTAGAAGCTTAGTAGTGCATTTTACTTGACATTTCATGCGCTTTAAGATGCCTCTTAGCCCAATATGCAATCTGAAATAGGAGCATCGTACATTGAACAAATGTGATAGAATTACGTAGAATTCTTATATTAGCCATACTTTAAAATGATCTAAACGGGTCTCTGATTGCCCTATGATAGAAGCTTCGTAGTGCATTTTACACGCCATTTCATGCGCTTTAAGGTGCCGCTTAGCCCAATACGCTATCTGAAATAGGAGCGACGTAAATTGAACAAATGTGATAGAATTACGACGAATTCTTATATTAACCGTAATTTAAAATGATCTAATCGGGTCTCTGTTTGCCTTACCCTCGAAGTTTAATAGTGCGTTTTACTCGCCATTTCATGCGCTTTGAGATGCCGCTTAGCCCAATACGCTATCTGATATAGGCGCGACGTAAATTGAACAAATGTGATAGAATTTTGCTGAATTCGTATATTAACCATAATGTAAAATGATATAATCGGGTCTCTGTTCGTCCCACCCTAGAAGTCTAATACTGCATTTCACTCGACATTCCACACGCTTTAGGACGCCGCCTAGCCCAATACGCTATCTGAAATAGGAGCGACGTAAATTGAACAATTGTGATACAATTACCCAGAATTCTTATATTAACCATAATATAAAATGACCTAACCGGGTCTCTGATTGCCCTATCATAGAAGGTTAGTAGTGCATTTTACTCGTCATTCCACGCGCTTTAAGGTGCCGCCTTGCCCAATATACTATCTGAAATAGCAGCGTCGTAAATTGAACAACTGTGATAGAATTACGCAGAATTCTTATATTAACCATAATATAAAATGATATAATCGGGTCTCTGTTTGCCCTACCCTAGAAGTATAATAGTGCATTTTACTCGCCATTTAATGCGCTTTGAGATGCCGCTTAGCCCAATACGCTATCTGAAATAGGAGCGACGTAAATTGAACGAATGTGATAGAATTTCGCTGAATTCTTATATTAAACAAAATTTGAAATGATCTAATCGGCTCTCTGTTCGCCCTACCCTAGAAGTTTGATAGTGCATTCTACTCACAATTTCATGCGCTTTGAGATGCCGCTTAGCCTAATACGCTATCTGAAATAGGAGCGACGTAAATTGAACAAATGTGATAGAACTACGCTGAATTCTTATATTAACCGTAATATAAAATGATATAATCGGGTCTCTGTTTGCCTTACCCTAGAAGTTTGATAGTGCATTTTACTCGCCATTTCATGCGCTTTAAGATGCCGCCTAGCCCAGTACGCTATCTGAAATAGGAGCGCCATCAATTTAACTAATGTGATAGAATTACGCTGAATTCTTATATTAATCGTAATATAAAATGATCTAATCTGGTCTCTGTTTGCCTTACCCTAGAAGTTTAATAGTGCATTTTACTCGCCATTTCATGCGCTTTAAGCTGCCGCCTAGCCCAGTACGCTATCTGAAATAGGAGCGACGAAAATTGAACAAATGTGATAGAATTTCGCTGAATTCTTATATTATCCATAATGTAAAATGATCTAATCGGGTCTCTGTTCGCCCTACCCTAGAAGTTTAATAATGCATTTCACTCGTCATTTCATGCGTATTGAGATTCCGCTTATTCCAATACGCTATCTGAAATAGGAGCGACGTAAATTGAACAAATGTGATAGAATTTCGCTGAATTCTTATATTAACCAAAATATAAAATGATCTAATCGGGTCTCTGATTGCCCTATCATAGAAGGTTAATTGTGTATTTTACTCGCCATTCCACGCGCGTTAAGATGCCGCCTAGCCCAATTCGCTATCTGAAATAGGATCGCCGTAAACTGAACAAATGTGATAGAATTACGCTGAATTCTTATATTAACCGTAATATAAAATGATCTAAGCGGGTCTCTGTTTGCCTTACCCTAGAAGTTTAATAGTGCATTTGACTCGCCATTGCATGCGCTTTGAGATGCCGCTTAGCCCAATACGCTGTCTGAAATGGGAGCGACGTAAATTGAACAAATGTGATAGAATTTCGCAGAATTCTTAAATTAACCATAATATAAAATGATCTAATCGGGTCTCTGTTTGCCCTACCCTAGAAGTTTAATAGTTCATTTTACTCGCCATTTCATGCGCTTTGAGATGCCGCTTAGTCCAAGACGCTATCTGAAATACGAGCGACGTAAATTGAACAAATGTGATAGAATTTCGCTGAATTCTTAAATTAAACATAATATAAAATGATCTAATCGGGTCTCTGTTTGCCGTACCCTAGAAGTTTAATAGTGCAATTTACTCGTCATTTCATGCGCTTTGAGATGCTGCTTAGCCCAATACGCTATCTGAAATAGGAGCGACGTAAATTGAACAAATGTGATAGATCAACGCTGCATTCTTATATTAACCGTAATATGAAATGATATCATCTGGTCTCTGTTTGCCCTACCCTAGAAGTTTAATAGTTCATTTTACTCGCCATTTCATGCGCTTTGAGATGCCGCTTAGTCCAAGACGCTATCTGAAATAGGAGCGACGTAAATTGAACAAATGTGATAGAATCACGCTGCATTCTTATATTAACCGTAATACAAAATGATCTAATCGGGTCTCTGTTTGCCCTACCGTTGAAGTTTAATAGTACATTTTACTCGCCATTTCATGCGCTTTGAGATGCCGCTTGGCCCAATACGCTATCCGAAATGGGAGCGATGTAAATTGAACAAATATGATAGAATTACGCTGCATTCTTAAATTAACCATAATATAAAATGATCTAATCAGGTCTCTGTTTGCCTTACCCTAGAAGTTTAATAGTGCATTTCACTCGTTATTTCATGCGCTTAGAGATGCCGCTTAGCCCAATACGCTATCTGAAATAGAAGTGACGTAAATTGAACGAATGTGATAGAATTTCGCTGGATTCTTAAATTAACCATAATATAAAATGATCTAATCGCGACTCTGGTTGCCCTACCCTAGAAGCTTAATAGTGCATTTTACTCGCGATTTCATGCGCTTTGAGATGCCGCTTAGCCCAATACGCTATCTGAAATAGGAGCGACGTAAATTGAACAAATGTGATAGATCTACGCTGCATTCTTATATTAACTGTAATATGAAATGATATCATCGGGTCTCTGTTTGCCTTTCCCTAGAAGTTCGATAGTGAATTTTTCTCGCCATTTCATGCGCTTTGAGATGCCGCTTAGCCCAATACGCTATCTGAAATAGAAGTGACGTAAATTGAACGAATGTGATAGAATTTCGCTGGATTCTTAAATTAACCATAATATAAAATGATCTAATCGGGACTCTGGTTGCCCTACCCTAGAAGTTTAATAGTGCATTTTACTCGCCGTTTCATGCGCTTTAAGATGCCGCTTAGCCGAATACGCTATCTGAAATAGGAGCGACGAAAAGTGAACAAATGTGATGGAATTACGCCGCATTCTTATATTAACCGTAATTTAAAATGATCTAATCGGGTCTCTGTTTGCCTTACCCTCGAAGTTTAATAGTGCATTTTACTCGCCATTTCATGCGCTTTGAGATGCCGCTTAGCCCAATACGCTATCTAAAATAGGAGCGACGTAAATTGTAGAAATGTGATAGAATTACGCTGAATTCTTATATTAACCGTAATATAAAATGATCTAATCGTGTCTCTGTTTGCCTTACCCTAGAAGTTTGATAGTGCATTTTACTCGCCATTTCATGCGCTTTGATATGCCGCTTAGACCAATACGCTATCTGAAATAGAAGCGACGTAAATTGAACAAATGTGATAGAATGTCGCTGAATTCTTATATTAACCGTAATATAAAATGATCTAATCGGCTCTCTGTTCGCCCTACCCTAGAAGTATGATAGAGAATTTTACTCACCATATCATGCGCTTTGAGATGCTGCTTAGCCCAATACGCTATCTGAAATTGGAGCTACGTAAATTGAACAAGTGTGATAGAATTACGCTGAATTCTTATATTAATCAAAATATAAGATGACCTAATC
This sequence comes from Macropis europaea, assembly GCA_916610135.2. NCBI lineage: Eukaryota > Metazoa > Arthropoda > Insecta > Hymenoptera > Melittidae > Macropis > Macropis europaea. Next base: position 14,148 of record CAKAJE020001215.1, on the reverse strand, counting down.
GGGTTTCTGTTTTCCCTATCCGAGAAGTTTATAGTGCATTTTACTCGACATGTCATACGCTTTAAGATGCCGCACAGCTCAATACGCTATCTGAAATTGGAGCTACGTAAATTGAACAAACGTGATAGAATTACGCAGAATTCTTATATTAACCATAATATAATATGATCTACTCGGGCCTCTGATTGCCCTATCATTGAAGTTTAATAGTGCATTTTACTCGTCATTTCGTAAGCTTTAAGATGCCGCCTAGCCCAATACGCTATCTGAAATTGGAGCTACGTAAATTGAACAAATGTGATAGAATTTCGCTGAATTCTAAGTTAACCATAATATAAAATGATCTAATCGGGTCTCTGATGGCCGTATCCGAGAAGGTTAGCAGTGCATTTTACTCGTCATTCCATGCGGTTTAAGATGCCGCCTAGCCCAATACGCTATCTGAAATAGGAGCGACGTAAATTGAACAAATGTGATAGAATTAGGCTGAATTCTTGTACAAATCATAATATAAGATGACCTAATCGGGTCTCTGATTACCCTATCCTAGAAGTTTTATAGTGCGTTTTGCTCGGCATTTCATGCGCTTTAAGGTGCCGCTTATCCCTATATGCTATCTGAAGTTGGAGCGACGTAAATTGAACAAATGTGATAGAATTACGCAGAATTCTTATATTAACCATAATATAAAATGATCTAATCGTGTCTCTGATTGCCCTATCATAGAAGGTTAGTATTGCATTTTACTCGTCATTCCACGCGCTTTAAGATGCCGCCTAGCCCAATATGCTATCTGAAATTGGAGCTACGTAAATTGAACAAGTGTGATAGAGTTTCGCTGAATTCTTAAATTAACCATAATATAAAATGATCTAATCGGGTCTCTGTTTGCCCTACCTTAGAAGCTTAATAGTGCATTTTACTCGACATTTCATGCGCTTTAAGATGCTACCTAGCCCAATATACTATCTGAAATAGGAGCGACGTAAATTGAACAAATGTGATAGAATTACGCTGAATTCGTATATTAATCATAATATAAGATGACCTAATCGGGTCTCTGATTGCCCTATCCGATAAGTTTAGTAGTGCATTTTGCTCGCATATTTCATGTGCCTTAAGATGCCGCATAGCCCAATACGCTATCTGAAACTGGAGCTACGGAAATTGAACAAACGTGATAGAATTACGCAGAATTCTTATATTAACAATAATATAATATGATATATTCGGGTCTCTGATTGCCCTATCAGAGATGTTTAATAGTGCATTTTACTCGTCATTGCATGCGCTCTAAGGTGCCGCCTAGCCCAATTCGCTGTCTGGAATAGGAGCAACGTAAATAGAACAAATGTGATAGAATTACGCAGAATTCTTATATTAACCATAATGTAGAATGATCTAATCGGGTCTCTGATTGCCCTATTATAGAAGTTTAATAGTGCATTTTACTCGACATTTCATGCGCTTTAAGATGCGGCCTAGCCCAATACGCTATCTGAAAAAGGAGCGACGTAAATTGAACAATTGTGATAGAATTACCCGGAATTCTTATATTAACCATAATATAAAATGACCTAACCGAGTCTCAGATTGCCCTACCATAGAAGGATAGTAGTGCGTTTTACTCGTCATTCCACGCGTTTCAGATGCCGCTTAGCCCAATACGCTATCTGAAGTTGGAGCGACGTAAATTGAACAAACGTGATAGAATTACGCAGAATTCTTATATTAACCATAATATAATATGGTCCATTCGGGTCACTGATTGCCCTATCATAGAAGTTTAATAGTGCATTTTACTCGTCATTGCATGCGCTCTAAGGTGCCGCCTAGCCCAATTCGCTGTCTGGAATAGGAGCGACGTAAATTGAACAAATGTGATAGAATAACGCAGAATTCTTATATTAACCATAATATAGAATGCTCTAATCGGGTCCCTGTTTGCCCTACTCTAGAAGTTTAATAGTGCATTTTACTCGTCATTTCATGCGCTTTAAGGTGCCGCCTAGCCCAATACGCTATCTTAAATAGGGGCGACGTAAATTGAACAAATGTGATAAAATTACGCAGAATTCTTATATTAACCATAATATAAAATGATCTAATCGGGGCTCTGTTCGCCCTAGCCTAGAAGTTTAATAGTGCATTTTATTCGCCTTCTCATGCGCTTTAAGCTGCCGCCTAGCCCAGGACGCTATCTGAAATACGAGCGACGTAAATTGTACAAACGTGATAGAATTACACTGAATTCTTATATTAACCGTAATATAAAATGATCTAATCGGGTCTCTTGTTGCCCTACCCTAGAAGTTTAATAGTGCATTTTACTCGCCATTCCACGCGCTTTAAGCTGCCGCCCAGCCCAGGACGCTATCTGAAATATGAGCGACGTGAATTGAACAAATGTGATAGAATTTCGCTGAATTCTTATATTAAACAAAACATAAAATGATCTAATCGGGTCTCTGATTGCCCTATCACAGAAGTTTAATAGTGCATTTTACTCGGCATTCCACGCGCTTTAGGAAGCCTCCTAGCCCAGTACGCTATCTGAAATAGGAACGACGTAAATTGAACAAATGTGATAGAATTTCGCTGAATTCTTAAATTAACCATAATATAAAATGATCTAATCGGGTCTCCGGTTGCCCTACCCTAGAAGTTTAATAGTGCATTTTATTCGCCTTCTCATGCGCTTTGAGATGCCGCTTAGCCGAATACGCTATCTGAAATAGGAGCGACGTAAATTGAACAAAAGTGATCGAATTTCTCTGAAATCTTATATTAAACAAAATATAAAATGATCTAATCGGGTCTCTGATTGTCCTATCATAGACGTTTAATGTTGCATTTTACTCGCCATTCCACGCGCTATAAGATGCCGCCTAGCCCAGTAGGCTATCGGGAATAGGAGCGACGTAAATTGAACAAAAGTGATAGTATTTCGCTGAATTCTTAAATTAACCATGATATAAAATGATCTAATCGGGTCCCTGTTGGCCCTAGCCTAGAAGTGTAATATTGCATTTTACTCGACATTTCATGAGCTTTAAGGTGCCACTTAGACCAATACGCTATCTGAAATAGGAGCGACGTAAATTGAACAAATGTGATAAAATTACGCTGAATTCTTATATTAACCATAATATATAATGATCTAATTGGGTCTCTGATTGCCCTATCGTAGAAGGTTAGTAGGGCATTTCACTCGTCATTCCACGCGCTTTAAGATGCCGCCCAGCCCATTACGCTATCTGAAATAGGAGCGACGTAAATTGAACAAATGTGATAGAATTTCGCTGAATTCTTATAATAACAATAATGTAAAATGATCTAATCGGGTCTCTGATTGCCCTATCATAGAAGTTTAATTGTGCATTTTACTCGCCATTTCAAGCTTTTTAAGGTGCCGCTTAGCCCAATACGCTATCTGAAACAGGAGCGACGTAAATTGAACAAATGTGATAGAATTATGCAGAATTCTTATATTAACCATAATAAAATATGATCTATTCGGATCTCTGATTACCCTATCATAGAAGTTTAATAGTGCACTTTACTCGACATTTCATGCGCTTTAAGATGCCGCGTAGCCCAATAAGCTATCTGAAATAGGGGCGACGTAAATTGAACAATTGTGATAGAATTACCCGGAATTCTTATATTAACCATAATATAAAATGACCTAACCGAGTCTCAGATTGCCCTACCATAGAAGGATAGTAGTGCGTTTTACTCGTCATTCCACGCGTTTCAGATGCCGCTTAGCCCAATACGCTATCTGAAGTTGGAGCGACGTAAATTGAACAAACGTGATAGAATTACGCAGAATTCTTATATTAACCATAATATAATATGGTCCATTCGGGTCACTGATTGCCCTATCATAGAAGTTTAATAGTGCATTTTACTCGTCATTGCATGCGCTCTAAGGTGCCGCCTAGCCCAATTCGCTGTCTGGAATAGGAGCGACGTAAATTGAACAAATGTGATAGAATAACGCAGAATTCTTATATTAACCATAATATAGAATGCTCTAATCGGGTCCCTGTTTGCCCTACTCTAGAAGTTTAATAGTGCATTTTACTCGTCATTTCATGCGCTTTAAGGTGCCGCCTAGCCCAATACGCTATCTTAAATAGGGGCGACGTAAATTGAACAAATGTGATAAAATTACGCAGAATTCTTATATTAACCATAATATAAAATGATCTAATCGGGGCTCTGTTCGCCCTAGCCTAGAAGTTTAATAGTGCATTTTATTCGCCTTCTCATGCGCTTTAAGCTGCCGCCTAGCCCAGGACGCTATCTGAAATACGAGCGACGTAAATTGTACAAACGTGATAGAATTACACTGAATTCTTATATTAACCGTAATATAAAATGATCTAATCGGGTCTCTTGTTGCCCTACCCTAGAAGTTTAATAGTGCATTTTACTCGCCATTCCACGCGCTTTAAGCTGCCGCCTAGCCCAGGACGCTATCTGAAATATGAGCGACGTGAATTGAACAAATGTGATAGAATTTCGCTGAATTCTTATATTAAACAAAACATAAAATGATCTAATCGGGTCTCTGATTGCCCTATCACAGAAGTTTAATAGTGCATTTTACTCGGCATTCCACGCGCTTTAGGATGCCTCCTAGCCCAGTACGCTATCTGAAATAGGAACGACGTAAATTGAACAAATGTGATAGAATTTCGCTGAATTCTTAAATTAACCATAATATAAAATGATCTAATCGGGTCTCCGGTTGCCCTACCCTAGAAGTTTAATAGTGCATTTTATTCGCCTTCCCATGCGCTTTGAGATGCCGCTTAGCCCAATACGCTATCTGAAATAGGAGCGACGTAAATTGAACAAAAGTGATCGAATTTCTCTGAAATCTTATATTAAACAAAATATAAAATGATCTAATCGGGTCTCTGATTGTCCTATCATAGACGTTTAATGTTGCATTTTACTCGCCATTCCACGCGCTATAAGATGCCGCCTAGCCCAGTAGGCTATCGGGAATAGGAGCGACGTAAATTGAACAAAAGTGATAGTATTTCGCTGAATTCTTAAATTAACCATGATATAAAATGATCTAATCGGGTCCCTGTTGGCCCTAGCCTAGAAGTGTAATATTGCATTTTACTCGACATTTCATGCGCTTTAAGGTGCCACTTAGACCAATACGCTATCTGAAATAGGAGCGACGTAAATTGAACAAATGTGATAAAATTTCGCTGAATTCTTATATTAACCATAATATATAATGATCTAATTGGGTCTCTGATTGCCCTATCGTAGAAGGTTAGTAGGGCATTTCACTCGTCATTCCACGCGCTTTAAGATGCCGCCCAGCCCATTACGCTATCTGAAATAGGAGCGACGTAAATTGAACAAATGTGATAGAATTTCGCTGAATTCTTATAATAACAATAATGTAAAATGATCTAATCGGGTCTCTGATTGCCCTATCATAGAAGTTTAATTGTGCATTTTACTCGCCATTTCAAGCTTTTTAAGGTGCCGCTTAGCCCAATACGCTATCTGAAACAGGAGCGACGTAAATTGAACAAATGTGATAGAATTATGCAGAATTCTTATATTAACCATAATAAAATATGATCTATTCGGATCTCTGATTACCCTATCATAGAAGTTTAATAGTGCACTTTACTCGACATTTCATGCGCTTTAAGATGCCGCGTAGCCCAATAAGCTATCTGAAATAGGGGCGACGTAAATTGAACAAATGTGATAGAATTACACAGAATTCTTATATTAACCATAATATAAAATGATCTAATCGGGTCTCTGATTGCCCTATCATAGACGTTTAATAGTGCATTTCACTCGACATTTCATGCGCTTTAAGATGCCTCCTAGCCCAATACGCTATCTGAAATAGGGGCGACGTAAATTGAACAAATGTGATAAAATTACGTTGAATCCTTATACTAACAATAATATAAAATGATCTCATCGGGTCTCTGGTTGCCCTATCATTGAAGTTTAATAGTGGATTTTACTCGTCATTTCATGCGCTTTAAGGCGCCGATTAGCCTAATACGCTATGTGAAATAGGAGCGACGTAAATTGAACAAATGTGATAGAATTTCGCTGAACACTTATATTAACCATAATATAAAATGATCTAATCGGGTCTCTGATTGCCCTATCATAGATGGTTAGTAGAGCATTTTACTCGTCATTCCACGCGCTTTAAGGTGCCGCCTATCCCGATACGCTATCTGAAATAGGAGCGGCGTAAGTTGAACAAATGTGATAGGATTACACTGAATTCTTATATTAACCACAATTTAAAATGATCTAATCGGGTCTCTGTTTGCCCTACCCTAGAAGTTTAATAGTGTATTTCACTCGACATTTCATGCGCTTTAAGATGCCACCTAGCCCAGTACGCTATCTGAAATAGTCGCGACGTAAATTGAACAAATGTGATAAAATAACGCCGAATTCTTATATTAACAATAATATAAAATGAACAAATCGTGTCTCCGATTGCGCTATCATAGAAGTTTAATAGTGCATTTTACTCATCATTTCATGCGCTTTGAGGTGCCGCTTATCCCGATACGCTATCTGAAATAGGAGCGACGTAAATTGAACAAAATGTGATGGAATTACACTGAATTCATATAGTAATCATAATATACCATGACCTAATCGGGTGTCTGATTGCCCTATCCGAGAAGTTTAGTAGTGCATTTTACTCGACATTTCATGCGCTTTAAGATGCCGCCTAGCCCAATATGCTATCTGATATAGGAGCGACGTAAATTGAACAAATGTGATAGAATTACGCTGAATTCTTATATTAATCATAATATAAGATGACCTAATCGGGTGTCTGATTGCCCTATCCGAGAAGTTTAGTAGTGCATTTTACTCGACATTTCATGCGCTTTAAGATGCCACCTAGCCCAATACGGTATCTGAAATAGGAGTGACGTAAATTGAACAAATGTCATAGAATTACGCTGAATTCTTATATTAATCATAATATAAGATGACCTAATCGGGTGTCTCATTGCCCAACCCGAGAAGTTTTGTAGTGCATTTTACTCGGCATTTCATGCTCTTTAAGATGCCGCCTAGCCCAATACGCTATCTGAAATTGGAGCTACGTAAATTGAACAAATGTGATAGAATTTCGCTGGATTCTTCTATTAACCATGATATAAAATGATCTAATCGGGTCCCTGTTGGCCCTACCCTAGAAGTTTAATAGTGCATTTTACTCGCCATTTCATGCGCTTTGAGATGCCGCCTAACCCAATACGCTATCTGAAACAGGAGCGACGTAAATTGAAGAAATGTGATAGAGTTCCGCTGAATTCTTATATTAACCATAATATAAGATGACCTAATCGGGTCTCTGATTGACATATCCGAGAAGTTTAGTAGTCCATTTTACTCGACATTTCATGCGCTTTAAGATGCCACTTCGCCCAATACGCTATCTGAAATAGTAGTGGCATAAATTGAGGAAACGTGATAGAATTACGCAGAATTCTGACATTAACCATAATATAATACGATCTATTCGGGTCTCTGATTGGCCTATCATAGAAGTTTAATACTGCATTTTACTCGTCATTTCATGCGCCTTAAGGTGCCGCCTAGCCCAATACGCTATCTGAAATAGGAGCGACATAAATTGAACAAATGCGATAGAATTACGCAGACTTCTTATATTAACCATGTAGCGGCACTTTCCGACCTCGCCAGCAGAGGGATCAGCGGCGCACAGACGTTCCCGCAAGTCCACGACCATCCTGCGCTTTGTATATATACTCCTACGACCTGAGCCTTACTATCCCGCGTCCAAGGCACGGGCCTGCTAGGTAGCCTTACTGACGAGTCCACTTGCAGGCCCCGGACGAAACGCTCTATCCTCTTTCCTCCTTCCTTTCTTTTCCGAAATCCCTGCGCCGCACCACCGCTTCAACCATAATATAATACGATCTATTCGGGTCTCTGATTGCCCTATCGAGAAGTTTAACAGTGCATTTTACTCGTCATTTCATGCGCTTTAAGGTGACGCCTAGCCCAATACGCTATCCGAAATAGGAGCGACATAAATTCAACAAATGTGATAGAATTACGCATTATTCTTATATTAACCAAAATATAATACGATCTATTCGGGTCTCTGATTGCCCTATCATAGAAGTTTAATAGTGCATTTTACTCGTCATTTCATGCGCTTTAAGGTGCCACTTCGCCCAATACGCTATCTGAAATAGTAGTGGCATAAATTGAGGAAACGTGATAGAATTACGCAGAATTCTGACATTAACCATAATATAATACGATCTATTCGGGTCTCTGATTGGCCTATCATAGAAGTTTAATACTTCATTTTACTCGTCATTTCATGCGCCTTAAGGTGCCGCCTAGCCCAATACGCTATCTGAAATAGGAGCGACATAAATTGAACAAATGCGATAGAATTACGCAGACTTCTTATATTAACCATGTAGCGGCACTTTCCGACCTCGCCAGCAGAGGGATCAGCGGCGCACAGACTTTCCCGCAAGTCCACGACCATCCTGCGCTTTGTATATATACTCCTACGACCTGAGCCTCACTATCCCGCGTCCAAGGCACGGGCCTGCTAGGTAGCCTTACTGACGAGTCCACTTGCAGGCCCCGGACGAAACGCTCTATCCTCTTTCCTCCTTCCTTTCTTTTCCGAAATCCCTGCGCCGCACCACCGCTTCAACCATAATATAATACGATCTATTCGGGTCTCTGATTGCCCTATCGAGAAGTTTAACAGTGCATTTTACTCGTCATTTCATGCGCTTTAAGGTGACGCCTAGCCCAATACGCTATCCGAAATAGGAGCGACATAAATTCAACAAATGTGATAGAATTACGTTGAATTCTTATATTGAGAATAATATAAAATGATCTAATCGGGCCCCTGTTTGCCCTACCCTAGAAGCATAATAGTGCATTTTACTCGCCATTTCATGCGCTTTAAAATGCCACCTAGCTCAATACGCTATCTGAAATAGGGGCGACGTAAATTGAGCAAATGTGATAAAATTTCGCTGAATTCTTATATTAACCATAGTATAAGATGACCTAATCGGGTATCTGATTGCCCATCCGAGAAGTTTAGTAGTTCATTTTACTCGACTTTTCATGCGCTTTAAGATGCCGCCTAGTCCAATGCGCTATCTGAAATTGGAGCGACGTAAATTGAACAAATGTGACAGAATTTCGCTGAATTCTTATATTAAGCATAATATAAAATGATCTAATCGGGTCTCTGATTGACCTATCCGTGAAGTTTAGCAGTGCATTTTACTCGACATTTCATGGGTTTTAAGATGCCGCGCAGCCCTATACGCTATCTGAAATATGAGCGTCGTAAGTTGAACAAATGTAATAGAATTTCACTGAATTATTATATTAATGATAATATAAGATGCTCTAATCGGGTCTCCGATTGCCCTATCACAGAAGTATAATAGTGCATTTTCCTCTCCATTTTATGCGCTTTAAGGTGCCGTTTAGTCCGTTACGGTATCTGAAATAGGAGCGTCGTAAATTGAACAAATGTGATAGAATTACACTGAATTCTTATATTAATCATAATATAAGATGACCTAATCGGGTCTCTTATTGCCCTATCCTAGAAGTTTAGTAGTGCATTTTACTCGACATGTCATGCGCTTTAAGATGCCGCTTAGCCCAATACGCTATCTGAAATAGGAGCGACGTAAATTGATCAAACGTGATAGAACTACGCGGAATTCTTATATTAACCATAATATATGATGTCCTGATCGGGTCTCTGATTGCCCTATCCTAGAAGTTTAATAGTGCACTTTACTCGACATTTCATGCGCTTTAGGATGCCGCTTAGACGAATACGCTATCTGAAGCAGGAGCGACGTAAATTGAATAAATGTGATAGAATTATGCAGAACTCTTATATTAAACATAATATAATATGATCTATTCGGGTCTCTGATTGCCCTATCATAGAAGTTTAATAGTGCATTTTACTCGTCATTTCATGCGTTTTAAGGTGCCGCCTATCCCAAATGCGCCATCTGAAATAGGAGCGACGTAAATTGAACAAATGTGATAAAATTACGCTGAATTCTTATATTAACAATAATATAAAATGATCTAATCGGGTCTCTGATTGCCCAATCAAAGAAGTTTAGTAGTGCATTATACTCGTTATTTCATGCGCTTTAAGGTGCCGCCTATCCCAATACGCTATCTGAAATAGGGGCGACGTAAATTGAACGTACGTGATAGAATTACGCTGAATTCTTATATTAATAATAATATAAGATGACCTACTCGGGTCTCTGATTGCCCTATCCGAGGAGTTTAGTGGTGCATTTTACTAGACATTACATGCGCTTTAAGATGCCCCCTCGCCCAATACGCTATCTGAGATAGGAGCGTCGTAAATTGAACAAATGTGATACAATTACGCTGCATTCTTATATTAATCATAATATAAAATGACCTAATCGGGTGTCCGATTGCCCTATCAGAGAAGTTTTTAGTGCATTTTACTCTACATTTCATGCGCTTTAAGGTGCCGGTTAGCCCAATACGCTATCTGAAATAGGAGCGACGTACATTGAACAAATGTGATAGAATTTCGCTGAATTCTTATATTAACCATAATATATAATGATCTAATCGGGTCTCTGATTGCCCTATCATAGAAGTTTAATGGTGCATGTTATTCGTCATTTCATGCGCTGTAAGGTGCCGCCTCGCCCAATACGCTATCTGAAATAGGAGCGACATAAATTGAACAAATGTGATAGAATTTCGCTGAATTCTTATAATAACCTTAATATAAAATGATCTAATCGGGTGTCCGATTGCCCTATCAGAGAAGTTTTGTAGTGCATTTTACTCTACATTCCACGCGCTTTAAAATGCCCCCTAGCCCAATACGCTATCTGAAAAAGGGTCGACGTAAATTGCACAAATGTGATAAAATTACGCTGCATTCTTATATTAACAATAATATAAAATGATCTAATCTGGTCTCTGATCGCCCTATCATAGAAGTTGAATATTGCATTTTACTCGTCATTTCATGCGTTTTAAGGTGCCGCCTATCCGAAATACGCTATCTGAAATAGGAGCGTCGTAAATTGAACAAATGTGATAAAATTACGCTGAATTCTTATATTAACAATAATATAAAATGATCTAATCGGGTCTCTGATTACCGTATCACTGAAGTTTAGTAGTGCATTTTAATCGTCATCTCATGCCCTTTAAGATTCTGCTTAGCCCAACTCGCTATCTGAAATAGGAGCGACATAAATTGAACAAACGTGATAGAATTACGCACAATTCTTATATTAACCATAATATAGAATGATCTAATCGTGTCTTTGATTGCCCTAGCATAGACGGTTAATAGTGCATTTTACTCGTCATTCTACGCGCTTTAAGGTGCCGCCTAGCCCAACACGCTATCTGAAATAGGAGCGTCATAAATTGAACAAACGTGATAGAATTACGCAGAATTCTTATATTAACCATAATTTAAAATGACCTAATCGGATCTCTGATTGCCCTATCCGAGAAGTTTAGTAGTGCATTTTACTCGACATTTCATGCCCTTTAAGATTCCGCCTCGCCCAATACGCTATCTGAAATAGGAGCGACGTAAATTGAATAAATGTGATAGAATTACGCAGAATTCATATATTAACCATAATTTAAAATGACCTTGTCGGGTCTGTGATTGCCCTATCCGAGAAGTTTGGTAGTGCATTTTACTCGTAATTTCATGGGCTTTAAGATGCGGTCTCGCCCAATACGCTGTCTGAAATAGGAGCGACGTAAATTGAACAAATGTGATAAAATTACGTTGAATTCTTATATTAACAATAATACAAAATGATCTAATCGGGTCTCTGACTGCACTGTCATAGAAGTTTACTAGTGCATTTTACTCGACATTTCATGAGCTTTAAGATGCCAACCTAGCCCAATACGGTATCTGAAATAGGGGCGACGTAAATTGAACGAATGTGATAGAATTACGCAGAATTCTTATATTAATCATAATATAATACGCTCCATCCGGGTCTCTGATTGCCCTATCATAGAAGTTTAATAATGCATTTTACTCGTCATTTCATGCGCTTTAAGGTGCCGCATAGCGCAATACGCTATCTGGAATAGGAGCGACATAAATTGAACAAATGTGATAGAATTACGCACAATTCTTATATTAACCATAATATAAAATCTTGTAATAGGGTCTCTGATTACCCTATCATAGAAGTTTAGTTGTGCATTTTAATCGGCGTTTCATGCCCTTTAAGATTCTGCTTAGCCCAATACGCTATCTGAAATAGGAGCGACGTAAATTGAACAAATGTGATAGAATCTCGCTGAATCCTTATATTAACCATAATATAAGATGACCTAATCGGGCCTCTGATAGCCCTATCCTAGAAGCTTAGTAGTGCATTTTACTTGACATTTCATGCGCTTTAAGATGCCTCTTAGCCCAATATGCAATCTGAAATAGGAGCATCGTAAATTGAACAAATGTGATAGAATTACGTAGAATTCTTATATTAGCCATACTTTAAAATGATCTAAACGGGTCTCTGATTGCCCTATGATAGAAGCTTCGTAGTGCATTTTACACGCCATTTCATGCGCTTTAAGGTGCCGCTTAGCCCAATACGCTATCTGAAATAGGAGCGACGTAAATTGAACAAATGTGATAGAATTACGACGAATTCTTATATTAACCGTAATTTAAAATGATCTAATCGGGTCTCTGTTTGCCTTACCCTCGAAGTTTAATAGTGCGTTTTACTCGCCATTTCATGCGCTTTGAGATGCCGCTTAGCCCAATACGCTATCTGATATAGGCGCGACGTAAATTGAACAAATGTGATAGAATTCCGCTGAATTCTTATATTAACCGTAATATAAAATGACCTAATCGGGCCTCTGTTTGCCTTACCCTAGAAGTTTAATAGTGCATTTTACTCGCCATTTCATGCGCTTTGAGATGCTGCTTAGCCCAATACGCTATCTGAAATAGGAGCGACGTAAATTGAACAAATGTGATAGAATTTCGCTGAATTCTTAAATTAACCATAATAGAAAATGATCTAATCGGGTCTCTGTTTGCCATACCCTAGAAGTTTAATAGTGCATTTTACTCGCCATTTCATGCGCTTTGAGATGCCGCTTAGCCCAATACGCTATCTGAAATAGGAGCGACGTAAATTGAACAAATGTGATAGAATTCCGCTGAATTCTTATATTAACCATAATGTAAAATGATCTACTCGGCTATCTGTTCGCCCTACCCTAGAAGCTTGATAGAGCATTTTACTCACCATATCATGCGCTTTGAGATGCCGCTTAGCCCATCACGCTATTGAAATAGGAGCGACGTAAATTGAACAAATGTGATAGAATTACGCTGAATTCTTATATTAACCGTAATATAAAATGACCTAATCTGGTCTCTGTTCGCCCTACCCTAGAAGTTTAATAGTGCATTTCACACGTCGTTCCACGCGCTTTAGGATGCCGCCTAGCCCAGTAGGCTATCTGAAATAGGTGCGACGTAAATTGAACAAATGTGATGGAATTTCGCTGAATTCTTATATTAATCGTAGTATAAAATGATCTAATCTGGTCTCTGTTTGCCTTACCCTAGAAGTTTAATAGTGCATTTTACTCGCCATTTCATGCGCTTTGAGATGCCGCTTAGCCCAATACGCTATCTGAAATTGGAGCGACGTAAATTGAACAAATGTGATAGAATTACGCTTTCTTCTTATATTAACCGTAATATAAAATGATCTAATCGGGCCTCTGTTTGCTTTACCATAGAAGCTTTATAGTGCATCTTACTCGCCATTTCATGCGCTTTGAGATGCCGCTTAGCCCAATACGCTATCTGAAATAGGAGCGACGTAAATTGAACAAATGTGATAGAATTTCGCTGAATTCTAATATTAACCATAATATGAAATGATCTAATCGGGTCTCTGTTTGCCCTACGTTGAAGTTTAATAGTGCATTTACTCGCCATTTCATGCGCTTTGAGATGCCGCTTCGCCCAATACGCTAGCTGAAATAGGG